>WUAM01000159.1:7175189-7196222 GCA_024336885.1 Actenoides hombroni | reverse complement strand
GGTATTCAAAAGATGTTTAAAAAAAAAAATAAAAAATATATATATATATATGTATCTATTCAAACAAATTATATTCAAATAAAAAAGACATTCAAACCCTCATCTTCTTTCCGGGAGTTACCAAGGAACCATGAATTCTAAAACTGAACTTACTCTTCTAAATCAGCTCTGCCTGTAGGCTACGGTGGAGAGCAGTAATGAAATACCTGGAAAAATCTGGACCTAAATTACTTAAACCCTGAAGCACATAAACCACTTCTGAAAACAAACCATGAACACTTTCTGGAAGTGTGGTTCTCTCTTCTCAATGGGATTTGACAAGGTCCAAGTTCACCGGGCCCTCTTTACTCTTCCAAATGCCACTGTGACTCAACTCAAGGGGTAAAAGCCACGATATGCTGCATTTCTGTGTTTTTACTGGGTTTTGGCTAAAAAAAATAATAATAAAATCATCTCCCTGCTTTCAACTGTATGGCTTTGTGTGTGCAAGGGTGTGCTCGTACATCACGAAGCTTGTCAAGACTTCAAGATAATGGGACCAACTGGGAAAATTTCCATGAAGATAGTGAGCGTGCCTGGAGTATCTAGGTCAGATCCTGCTCTAACAAAGTGCACTATGAGGGTCCCTTCATAGAGAAACTTGTTTAATTAAGATAACAGATGTTGCTATTATACAAGTCCTAGCGAGTGGTTGTTTAATTGGACGCTTTCATATTCTTTGCTACCAGCACAGAACATCATTTGTTTTTTTATGAATTTCCTTCCTTACAATTAAACTGTACAAACAATGCCTGCACTGTATATTCATAGAAAAGAAACAGCTCTAATGATGGAAGGGCTTTACATGAACAACAACCAAAGAAGAGCAATTTGTTCCAGGGCATAAATGTACAATTATTTTTCTGTCCTGGATTGAGTACATGTCTGGTAGCAGGGTAAATGTGACTTCCAATAGCTTTAGGAGAACATTAGGGATGAAGACCACTGTGTACATATTTTAAACGTTCACTGTTTCAAGGGAATACACAGGAGATTTTGCCATTTGCAAGCTCTTACCAAGTGCATGAGATAGCTGACAGCACTTTCAGCTCCTCTCCTCACAGGGATGCCCCAAAGCACCCCAGAGAAGGGCTCTCCAATACTAGAGCCAGCACCAGCCCAGACCTAAAACCCTCACCCTAGACCTAAATGCTTCACCTCGATGCAGTCCCACAGCCTGTCCTCACACTTTGGCTAATCAACACATCAACACATCGCCGGGTGTCAGGTCACAAACCACAAGACTAGCAGAAATAAAGTATTTTCATAAATAAACGTTGCCTTGCTTTTTCCTGCACAGTCTATGCTTGGGGAGCAAAGGAGAACGAGCATAGGAGATACGAGAGACCAAAACATGACATCTCCCTCATCTGCTCTTGAACCACACAAGAAATCTCTCCGACAGACTGATACCTACAGTGATAAATAAATGTGATTATTACCATTATTGCATGCAAATTAAAGTTGTTTCTGTAAGTCAAAATCAAGCACCTGAGAAAAGAGGAAAGACTTGTAAGGAAAGTCCAGTTCTGGTCTCCCCAGCTCAGGAGAGATGGGGAAGTACTAGAGAGAGTCCAACAGAGGCTATGAAGATGATTAAAGGACTGGAACATCTCTGATGAAGAAATGCTGAGAGACCTGGGGTTGTTTATCCTGGAGAAGAGGAGCCTGAGAGGGGATCTTATGAGTGTTTACAAACATCTGAAGGGTGGGTGTCAAGTAGAAGGGGCCAGGCTCTTGTCAGGTGCCCTGTGATGAGAGGCAACGGACACAACTGCAACTAAGGAAGTTCCACCTCAACATGAGGAAAAACTTGTTTGCTGTGAGGGTGATGGAGCCTGGAAAAGGCTGCCCAGAGAGGTTGTGGAGTCTACTTCTCTGGAGACTTTCCAGCCCCACCTGGATTTGTTCCTGTGTGGGCTGCCCTGGGTGATCCTGCTCTGGCAGGGGGGTTGAACTGGATGATCTCCAGAGGTCCCTCCCAACCTCTACCATTCTGTGATTCTATGGAAGTGATGCAAATCACGCATTACAAACCAGCATCTCACAGCCACTTCCAACGTTACTCCAGCAAAATTATTCCACGTCAACACAAAAACATACCCCTTGGATATACTTAAACCCCGTAAAATTATCTGACTCAAACCAGGACAGCCAATTCCATGAGAAATTAGCTCCTAAGATACTCTAAGAAAATGGCCTTTGGTGGGAAGTCATTAAAAGACAATTCAATCTGTGCAGCCAAGTGAAAAAATGCCCCAGTTTGTGGCTGCAGATCACAGGGTCTGTCTCAGCACTCCCACAGCCAAACCCTCGGTCCCACCTGACATCACTTGCAGATTGCTTGGGCTGCAATGTTGGGGTTTTTTGTGGTCTATGGAAGACGGTGTCAAAATTAGAGGAGATTTAATTGCTCGAAAATGAACTCTTTGAAATTAACTGCTGAATGAACCAGTTTAAATAAATTCTGCAATGCTTCGTGACCTATAAATCAGAGAGAACCAGGGCTCCATTGCAGGACGTTCCTCCAACAGTTTGGAGCATGGGAGCAGCTGCGACACTGGCTTTTTTTCGTTTCAGCTGGCAGCACTCTGCGTAGCTCCAGGATTTGTCTCTAATCATCTACAGCCTGATTCTGCCTCCTGCACCCAGGAAATCTGAACGAGTGACTTTGGATCTGCATCACCGCAAGGATGATGCGCTCGCACGTGCGACCAAGCGCAGCTCTTGGTGGGATCCACCCCCCCCAGTTAGTATGGAGGAATGGAAAGGTTTCCACGATAAGATCACCTGAAAATAGAGGTTCTAAAGCACTCATCTCAGTAACGAATTTATCCAATGTTGTTGCATTAGATGTAATTGAATTATTATGGGAGGGTTAACAAAATCCTGCAAGAACGACCTGACTGCCGTGACTTCCCCTCTTCCTCTTGCTGATGAATAATATATATACAAAGGCATGCCACGAAAGGATTGCCACAAATGGGACGTACTGCAGGTTGGAGGCTGTTTGGCTTCTTGGGGGTTGCAACTAGATGATCCTTAAAGTCCCTTCCAACACAAATGCCACGAATGAATTGTCACAAACAGGACGTACTGAGGGATGGAGGATGTTTGGCTTGCTGGAGGTTGGAACTAGATGATCTTTAAAGTCCCTTCCAACACAAATGCCACCAAACAATTGTCACAAACGGGACGTACTGTGGGCTGCAGGATGTTTGGCTTGTTGGAGGTTGGAACTAGATGATCTTTAAAGTCCCTTCCAACACAAATGCCACGAATGAATTGCCACAAACAGGACATACTGCAGACTGGAGAATGTTTGGCTTCTTGGGTGCTGGAACTTGGTGATCTTTAAAGTCCCTTCCAACCCAAACCATTCGATGATACAAAACGATCTCTGTGTCTTGACCCATATAGAAACAGTCTTTGTTTCCAAGCAGCATTTGCAATGTATCTGTGCTATAGCTGTTTCTATATAAAATTTACCTTCTGGAGTCAGGCTACTAACGTTATTTTGGTTCAGTTAGCCCTCCTAGGCAGGATTTCCATTATTATGGAGATGAACTGCCTTTAATGACTGCAATAATATAATTGTACCCCAGGGCAGAATTTCTAATAACACAATTGCACAGTTCCCAACCACCAGTGAGAGGCACCTTCAGGGCACGATAGTCATTAGGGGTGCAGAACACGCTACCTCACCCTGCAGAGAACACGAAACCTAAACCAGTAACGCTCTTTCTTTTTTTCCCCCCATGGTAGTCTCTGCTCTCTGGGCAAACATTGAACACCACACTTAATTTTGCCTCCTGGACAGCAGTAGCCTCCAGAGCAAGAGTCCCAGCAGTAAAATGGGATGCACGTGATTTCTGTCTCCAGCAATGAGTCCCGAACGTTACGAACCACCTGAAAAGTCACACAAGCCCCAGGAGAAGTGCTCAAGTGATTGCCACGGGAGCTGTCAGGGTGTGTATTAGAATTCAAAGCAAGGCCTGACACATTACCTTTGCTCTGAACTCCACCTGGGATTGGAAGGACCATCTATGTTGATTAACCTTCACATGATCCAGTTCAGTTTGGAGAAGCAGCCAGATGGTTCAGCTGCCTCTCCAACTCAAAGGACTCTTTAACGTCAGTTTAACCAGAGATTTCATTTAAATTTCTTCTCCCACGCCTGTCTAAAAGTTCTGTTTTCTGCCCTAGATGAAGCAATGTCAGCATCAGCTTTTCTTGGCAACTTTCTTTCTGCATTTCAACATTTTTTTCGACAGCCAAGAAAGTTCTTGTCTGAAGCCCACGCATAAGCGTGGGTGCAGGGAGGTACTAGGACTGGACTCCAGTCAGTGCTGCTGTCCCCTGGGACAGCAAGAAGCAGATAACATTTCAGCAACCAAAGAAACCAGAAATACATCAACTTTAAGCAGAGAAGCAGGGACTTGGCCTCTCCTGCCCATCAAGACAGACGGTGCTGATGAACAATGCCATGATCATACGAGACAATATAATTTCTTAATTGGACATTTCACACAGTCCCCGGGTACAGACTTGCAAGGATAGTGGGGTTAATAAAGGTGACAGCAAGAACTCAACACCCTCATCCCTACGGGATACACAACTAACCACGTATAAGAACTAAACAGGTCCAACTGCCAAGGCAACGGAACGGTGTTCATTAAGACGTTTTGCCAGATAGGTCCCACTGGATAATCTGGCTGGTGAAAAAAAACACCCTGGGCTGAAGCAGCAGAGAATTTCACACCTGCTTGGGCACATTTCACGTCTGGTTTCCCATCCAGGGCTTGGTGCCCGGGTGGGAGGCTCCTGGTTCTGGCGCAGCGTGTTCAGCAGGAGTGGGAGGAGTACAGCAGCAAGCACCAACACCTGAACCTCGCTGCAGCTCATGGAGCTCAACACTGAGCTGCTGAGAAGGCTGAGTCAACCCATCCTCCCAGCTGCTGCCTAACATCTGCCTGGGCCTGGAGACTGACCAGCAGACAGCAAGGTATATACTATTTAGCAAGTTTTTATGACTATACTTGCCACAGGAGAAGTTGGCCAGGAAAACGTTGGAGGTACAGCCTTACACCACTTACACAGATGTGTGCACCCTTCAGGGGTGCTCTGGGGTGGACTCCCTCATGTCTACCATGGTGGGTTTCACTGAGGGGAAATAACAGTGTCTCCCTTTTCCCAGTTGCCTGTTTTCACAAAGCTTTGAAGAAACCTGCTGGTGGAAACCAGCTGAAACATCTACAGCCAGATCAGATAACCAGTTCAGAAGTTAGTTGGAAGTAAACACACAGACAAGCTGAGCTACCATCTTGTGCATGAGCCACATTCCCTTGGGAAATCAGGATCGAGGGGGTTCTGCTGTTATTACAGCATCCAACATATAGGTAAGTTTGCAGATGAGAGAGTAGGTGCCAAAAAAACCCCCAAAACCAAAAGAAAATCACTTTGTTGTCAGCACCGCAGAGCAGCAACCAAGCAAGAAGCACAGTGCTCAGATGAAGTCCCCTTCTTAAGCCCTAAAATAAAAATAATGCTTCCTCTCTCACGCTGAAATTAAAATGAGGAGGAAGAACTGTGCCATGACTGGGAGAACAGCATCAGAGAAAACACATTTCAGCCATGGACTGTGCCAGTGAGGATGAGGACACGTATGGGACCTCACAGGGCTGACACGACAACACTTCTAGTATTTAATACTTCCCATCTTTTCCACAGTCTTCACCAGAGGAGAAAGTCTGGCTTGGCAGTGCTGGGTTAACAGTTGGACTTGATGATTTTAAAGGTCTTTTCCAGCCTGAATGATTCTATGATTCTAAGTTCTTTCAGTTTTAAAAATCAATAGACCTTGAGCTATTATAACATTGACCTCGCACAGCTTGGTACCTTGGCTGCTAGAGGAAGCTCTGTGTTGGGGATCACCCAACTCCTTCCATCCCAAGAGATGAAGTCGAATGGTCCAGAGACAATAGACCAAGTGTCAGGAGCTAAATATATCAGAAATAGGTTGTTTGTTATTTTCCTCATCTGGCTCCAAATGAACGTCAGGTTTTTGTATACTCATATACATCACCATAGTACATATTTCAACGGACATTACGGGCAGGTTGAATGGAGCAAGACTAGGCTTTCCGAGATAAAAGAAGAACTCTAAGAGGTTTAAGCTTTTAAAAATAACCATTTCCTGTAATTTCTGGCTTTTTGACCTTTGCTAACAAGACAGGATTTCTCCCTGGCACATCATATTTTGGAGGGCTGCCAGGACAGCTCTCCAGGTCCTGCTTTTAGGTGCTGCACACATGGGACAGGCAACACCACCACATCTGTTACACACAGCCAACAAATAATCACGGCAACACCGCACGTGCAAATTCAAAATGTAGGCTCCCACTTCCTACTGATGTTCTCCTTTGGAACGGAAAGAAACAAAACAAAGACTCAAAAAGGACTTAGTCTGAAAAAGCCATCTCCAAGCCAGGCGTGAGGAATGCCAAATTAATTACTGACCCCAAATAATTCCTGCTTGTGGGACATTGAGTAATGTACCAGAGCAGCGCAATTTGCAGCGGAGGGTTTTGTCTCCTGGGAATTTTTACTACTTTTTTTTTTTTTAAAAGCAATGGTTATTTAGAGCAAAATATTTGCTTTCTAGAATGTATCTTTATCAGCTTCTTGGCAGGGATGCTTAATAGTACACAGAGAGTGGGATGAACACAATGGGAATAGAAATCTCAGCCCCAGCTCCCTGAGATCGAACACTAGCTGTTTTCACATTTATTTGCAAGTCAATTTTGGGAAGCTATTAATGACAAATTTAGCTTTCATTGCTGAAAGCCCCTGGGTTGGAGCAAGCTAATGAAAGAAACGGTTACTTTAAGACATTACCTCTCATTTTCTCTTAGGATGTCTTTTCCTTTCTTCCAAGAATAAGTAGGTCTGGGGGAAGCTTTCGGCTTACACTCGATGATTACTTCACCGCCCACTTTAACGAGAGTTAACTTTTTCAAGAGTGTTTTGGAAAAGTCTGGGCCGATGGCTGAAAGAAAAAAAAAAAAAAGCCAAACAAACCAACAAAAAAAACCAGATCAACATTCCCTCTGGAAAAAGCAAAGTCAAGCTCTTTTTGGACATGACAATATTCCAGGGCTGTTTCTCACCTACAACTCCTAAATGATCTGACTTTATGAACCACGTGTGCGTACGGAGGGGGCAAAGAGACACCTGGATGCTTCAGCTCTTTACTTGTCTAGAAATACACGGTCAGCTACAAACCTCAGACACCAGTGACCTCGTGAGGCAGCAAAAACCTGGTGTCACAGGCATCGTATTCGGGGCAGCACCCCTAAGAACTGCACACACATAAAATGTATCATGTGTTCCTTTTTTTTTTGTGTCACAACAGCGCGATCGTCCTTTTGTCCGACTCTGCTACGTGCAGAGCAGCAGCAGACAGGAAAATTGTCACAAACACAAACCCTATATAATTAACCAGAAATGGCAATGCTCCCAGGAAAGTTGATGTTTTTAGGCTTTGTACTCATAATTGTTACGTAAACTGGGTCTTTTATTTTAATGCTATAAAGGTCGGAGACCGTGACACAGCCAGGTCTTGATCCAAGCAAAGCAAGGCAAGATTTAGGTAGGCAACAGGGTACGAGGTACTCTCCATCAGCTTTACCAGTCCCTTCAGGGCACAACAACCTTCTATCTTGTGAAAAACAGTGAGATACTTGTTTGAAGCATCCACCAAAACCCTGCAGACAGGCTGCAGCCTGGCTGTGTGGCAGGCCTGGGAGGGAGGAGATGGTTTGGCTTCTGATTCCTGCCTCAAAGGATTTTTAATGATTTATTTGATGGGACCTGATGACAGGCAGAGCTTTGTGGCAGCTGCCTCTAGACTGAGTCTGCTTGTGAACTCCCCAAAGACAACCAGAAGGTTGCATTTATATCAAGTAGCACAACTAATTTTTCACTACAGAAGGCTCAAAGCAACCAGGTGAGGCAGCTTAAGGGTTTTATCAGCACCTCTTGCCCTGCCCGCTACGTCTTTGCTGACAGCAGGTTGCTTTCTGACAGATCAGTGGCAGCAAACCCTGCCCAGTCCCCTCTGACTCTCTTCATCCTCCCTGTCAGCTGCCTGCCACCATCCTCAGCCTCCTGCACTGTCCCCGAGCTTGCAGCGTTCTCCTCAGCTTCCTTTCTTGCTGCACCCTGGGAGGTGAGAGTCTAGATCACCGTGAATTGTATCTGCTTGATGCTCCATAAAATGATCTAAAGCTCACCTGGAGCAGCTGGGAGACAAAAACCTGCTGTGCGACACGGAAAGCAAATTCCTTTTTCTCAGGGCATCTCGTCTGCCTCAATTCTTTCAGCTATCATTCCTGCTGCAAAAGAGCTGAATAAAACATAATCCTCCACTGATAATGGGCTGGGCTTTATGATCAAATAGATCTCGTCTTCCACTCTCATGAATCAGAGTTCACTAATCTCTGAGCTGTCTTCTGTGTCTAATCAGAGGCGGCCGACTTCATTTTAGGGTCGAGGAAGACATGTGTGTTATGAAAGACTGCAAAAGAGCCATCCGAAAACCAGCACCAGCTAAGTAAAATACTTCAAAACTTAAAGGAGGCATCCTGAGAAAAGCCTCCCACCAATACACTCAGGAAGAGGTGGACTATTATTTATATCATACTATAAATTAATATAATATTATCACCTCTGGAAATAACTTCTCAGATGATTGTCCAAAATTTAAGAGCGAAATAAGACTTTTGAACAATCCTGTTCTTCCTCTCTCTGTAATAAACACTTTAAACTGGGCTTTTTGCAAGTCCTTTGCTACTTCCTTCCTGGTCCTGTCCTCACCCGTGTGAGTTGCACCACACAGGTTCTACTCTGTCGTGTTCAAAATGTTGTCATCTGACCTTTAGAAACTCTGGGCTCAGTTCTCAGCACTGCCACATTTAATACATTGATCTAATGAATTCATTTAAAATCCATTTAATAATGACTGCATCTCACTATATGTTTTTACAATGCCCAGCACAACAGGATCCTGGTTTGAGCTGATGACTCCAGGCAGTATAATTGGCAATAATAACAGAGAAGAATCACTCTGAGAAAAGTGCTCTCTGTGATTTTCCATTTCTTTTTCACTTAACTTTTCCCTTAACTTTTGCAAGTCTCACTTGAAATGATTAACCACCACTTCTAGCAAGTGCTTAATTTCAGGACCTTTTAAAATCACTATTTTTATACTGAGAAAGACCTGTTTAAAAGCTAACACTTGGGAGTGAGAGCTCAGAATATTGACCTCGTTTGACAACTCCTGTGAAAAGGAAAACATGCTGTTTTTCTTTATAATAAATGCAAAATTCAACCACAGATCCATAGAAATTAATCTATGGCGTGTCACGCTGGTGCTTTTCACGTGACAGAATCAAGATTGCATAACCCAAACGAGGAGTCAGCCAAACACAAGTTCTCTGGCAGGTTTTGAAGAGCAGGCTCTCCAAGGTCTTTGCTTTTTGTGCCGACCCCTAGGTGCTGCCGGGCATGAGGAGGCACTGGAAGTACCCACCAACAAGGGCTAAGCCCCTGTCTTCTGAGAAGATCTGCCTTCCTCCCAAAGGTGCATTTTCACCAGGGTTTTGAATAGACAGGAAAAGCATCAGTGGGTTTATTTTGATTTCTTTCACCCAGTAACACATCCAATAAATCCTAGCGCAGCGAAGACTAATTTATTGAGCATTATTGTCCTTTTCTTGAAAAGCAACACTGACAATCTTTCAAATGATTTTTTCTCCTAAGCAGACATCTATCACTGCTGATAAAAAATGACTGATAATTGAAAATGCCAGAAAAGACCTCATGCTTTGTTCTTTGAAAAAGCGGGGAGTGATGCTATTGAACAGTCACTCTGGAAACAACTAAACCACTGTTTTGTCATCATGAAGTCTATTTGACCCTCTGAAGCTACATGTCTGTGCTGACTTACTGGTTTCCAGGCCTGCCACTCATCCAAGAGCAACATTTGAATGAGGTACAGACTCACAGGACAGCTGAGGCTGGCAGGGACCTCTAGAGATGGCCCGATCCCAGCCCTGCTCAAGCAGAAGCGGCTACAGCAGGTTATCTGGGGCCATGTCCAGATGGATGTTGAGCATCTTCCAAGGATGGAACCTGCTCTAGCATTCAACAAACCTCACAGGAAAGGAGTTTTTCTTATGTTTAAATGCCATTTCCTGTGCTTCAGTTTGTGTCCTGGCACTGGGCATCACTGAGAAGAGCCCAGCTCTCTAATCTCTACTCCCTCCCACCAGGTATTTAATCATCTCGATTCACAGGAGCTCCTCCCGATACTAGCTGGGACAAATGGAGTAGGTGTGAAGAAACAGGTGGGGCAGAAGCTGGTTTTCTTGGTGAGGGTCTGGGGCAGGAGGTAACAATTGCCATTGGGGTGGTGAAACCAGTGGGTTTTCAACATTTCCTTAACAGAGTCAGTCTCAGCAGCCCACAGGCAGGCAGCTACTGTCCAGTATGCTCTGAATTGCAACCTTCAGGTTTCTCCATAAACACTTCTAACCAGCAAGAGCTTGAGTGAGCTTTCCAGCTCTCTGCTCAGTCACCTGGATAAATATGGGAAGATGGGATGATGTAAATAAAAAAAGAAACCTGCCCTTTTCTCAAGTTCTCATTTCACGCCTTACTTAAAGACAACAACAACTCATCACAAACTCCTCAGGAGGACTTCTGCTTCAGATGCTGAAACTTGGCAAAAGCAGCTCAGGTGAAGGCTCTGCTGGTTTTGGAAGGTTTGCAGCGTTCAGGAAAGTAAACTTACCTATGACGCTGAGTTCTGCACTGGCAAAAATGATGCCGTGTCTGTTTTCCGCCACGCACTGATACATGCCGGCATCCGACAAGCTGACGTTTGCTATCGTGAGCGAGCCTTGCTCCAGCTGAATTCTGCCCTGTAGGAAACAGCAGAACAAATGAGAAACCAGAAGTAAATAAGGAGAACCCTCCTTGGAACATAAAGCCAGAGGTTGCTGTGCTATATCTTATACCAAGGTGGACAAAACCCACCAAAAGTAGCAGTAATGGGAAGAACCTGCATGCTCCAATCTATTTCTCTGCCAACTCAATTTATGTCAGGTTAGATACTGAACGGTAAAACCAATACAGTAGTTGGTAAATGCAATTTATATTGGAAGACTTTCCCTTGACTTCTCATTGATTTAATACCCAAGCCATTTAGATGAATATCCCTTTCAAGCAGATAAATTTGAATAAAAAAATATAAACAAAATAAAAACGCACTTTTGTTCCATCCTATCACATCACAGCCAATTGCATCCTCTAAAAACAACGGTAACATGAGTAGATATGGCAATAAAGTAAGACTGGTTGCCAGCTTAGCTAGCACGGGGACAAATACTTAGAATCCTCTGCAGTTTACTGAAAACAATATAGATGTTAATAATTTAATGATCCTTTACTTCCTATCAGCCGCTAATGTGATTTAAGCGCACGACCATCTGCTAGTGACCAGCGTGAAGCGAGTACAATTAGCACGCGGAACAAAGGACCAGGGTATCATTTGTCAGCCTAAGGATATGGAGCTCGTGTGATCCATTTTAATAAGTATAGCAAAGCGTTCCCCTCCCTCCCCAGGAGCTGCAGCGTTTTAAGAAAAATTAAGTCATATAAAGAGCTATTGGCTTTCTACTTGGCTGTAGGGTGGAAGTTTCATGTTTGCGCAGTCTTTACCGGGCTGCAAATCTGGGCTGCCACGATGGAAATACTGGCTACTGTGAAACCTGGGGCTTCCTTAAGGTTTTGCTATGGTTTCTTTCGCAGCTCAAGTTCACCTGAACATCGTAAAGTAAGAAAAAATTTATTAAGCCAAGACGGTAATATTCTGGCTGCAGGTTCCATAGTTCCATTTGGCAATTCTCTCTTCATCACTAAAGGTCTCTCCACCCTTAGGTTTGTATCATAAATCCTTCATTTCAGGAAGGACCTCTGAACTAAAAGCTCTTTTGTGTCCTACTTGTCAACAACAGGACAATACCCCCAAGTCCCTTTCTGCTGGGCACCTTGCCAGCCACTCCTTTCCCAAGCCTGAGTCATTGCAGGGAGTTGTTTTGACCCACATGAAGGACCTGGCACTTGGTCTTGTTTAGCCTCATAGATTGGCCTTGGCCCATTGGTCCAGCCTGGCCAGATCCCTCTGTAGTGCCTCCCTACCTTCAAGCAGATCAACGCTTTTGCGCAACGTGGTGTTGTCTTCAAACTTACTGAGGTTGCCTTTGATCCCCCCCATCTGGGTTGCTGCTAGAGATATTAAACAGAACTGGGCCCAGTCCTTCTGACCGGCCACCAACGGGATTTAACTCCATTCACCACCACTCTACGGGCTCTCCTGAAGCCCTACAGAGGTGCCCACCAGGCACGGCCAGGAACTGCCTACACAGCCTGGGGATTTCAGAGCATCCATTCCAAAAGCAATAAACCACTCAAGAGATGAGAGAGCTGGTGGAGCACGAAAGCACCCGTAGAGCCTCCGACTCTCCTCGCCAGCAAAGGGTCCAGTGGTGCCTACCTGGGGCAGCAGCGGCTCCCCGTCCTTCAGCCAGCGGTACGAGGGCTTCGGCCTCCCGCTCGCTCGGCACTCCCAGGCGACGCTTTCCTCCATGGCCGCGTGCGCGTCGCTGATCTTCTGAATCCAGTTGGGCTGAGCTGCAACGTAAGAAGTAACGAGTAAAAGCCCGTGCCTGGAACCAGCCGCGTGCAAGCAAACGCTCATGTCGTTCTTTAGTTAGCACATTTAAGAGCTGGGTTCAGTAACATGCTTCGTAGCTGCTAAGGATCTATTTTTTTTTAACCCCCAAGTCCAGTTCTGCTTTCTGAAGGTGGCACGTGCGTGATCAGCACCATCTGATCTTATTTATTAATTATTTTTAATAAGAACACTTAAAGAAATAAGAGCAGCTTCAGAAATCCTGATCAAAAGCAATAGTTCATGTGCTGCCCCAGGGGAATAAATGGCATTGTTAGAGCCCTGGTCCTTCAAATAAAGACATTTTCTTCTCCGGGATCTACGTGACTTAAGCTTCAATGCTCTAAAACACAGCATCCAACTTCAAAACTTTTAATTTACAATTGCCTCTGGGTTGAAATTAAGGTTATTCCAGTAACTTAGGCCTGCATGGTTACAGGCACTACTTCAGGTCCAAACTCTCAGTCTTGTCTTCAAGTAGGGCCTCATCTACAAATACTACCACACAGGATCTTCCACATGCATTGGCAGCGGGGTTGGACTCGATGATCTCCAGAGATCCCTTCCAACCTCTATCATTCTAGGATTCTGTGTATGAAAAATCTTTGGACTCAGTACCTGTATTAATGACATTGACCAAACCTCGTAAGTCGAACAACAGGCATCGGAGATTCATTTTGGTAGAATTTAGTGAAAACTGGCACTGACTGTTTTCAGGCACTTACGAAATGATACTTTAAGTTGTGTTTCATATATTTTTATCAGAGTTTTTTGGCTTTTTTGTTGTTGTGTTTGTTTTTTTTTTTAAACACAGCTTAAGTTTAGCCAGACTCCACCTGCAAAACAAATTCCATTAAGATTGACCTAAGTTTTTGGATATAAAACCTCTGACTGTCTTATGTTACCTTCATAAAACACACACATATATATATATATATCTACAATACTTTCCAGAAAGTCTGATTAAAACAGAGAGTGAATTCAGATTATTTTTTTTTTAATGGTCGTTTGCTCTGTTTTGACAGACTTAGCAGGAAGATATTGCCAGCAGAGGTCTCCAAGAACCTGGTTAATAATTCTTCCCATGTAATCAGATAAAAAAAATAAAAATTTAAAAAAATTAAGATTCCTCGAAGAGAGGTAACAACTTTATGTATCTCCTTTGGAGAGGGACAAGGACCAGAGAAAGGCCTGAAAGGATAAACTAAAAAACATCATATCAAAATGCTAAGTTTGACATACAGTTGGTATGATTTTATACCTAAAATATTAGTACGTCTACCATGATGTGATGATGGATATAAACCTCCAGAGAGCCGAGTGCCTTTTAAAGCTGTGCTCAGGCTGTGGCAGAGGCAATAATCCCACTCCTACCACACTGCACACTTCTCACGGTGCCTACAAAGTGCAGATGCAAGCTGAAGAATTTAGCACAGCATCTTAACTCCGAGGGACTTGCAAAAAAAACCAAAACCAAAACCAAAACCAAAACAAACCCAACAAACCAGGGGCTGAACTGAACATCATGACAACGCAGGAGCAAAAGGAGTAGTTGAAAAGGAGAGGCAAGCAGTGTTTACTTCTTTGACTGCCCCTCCTGCCCCTGTAATATTTTAAGCTCGTTTATTATCTGTATCTAAAGAGATATAAAAGGGAAAGCTTTTAAACGTAGGCAGATGAAAGGCAATTATGTCGTCTGGAGTAAGAACTTGAACAATTCCATTGAACTGAGACACTGCAACGGGTTCAGTGGCTCAAGGACATCCACAAATTACTCATGAATTTACATATTTACTATTCTAACAGCATCCAACTCCTAATTTTGAAGAGAGTCTTATGATACTGTAAAAGGAGCTTTGTAAAACCAGACAGATCTATTTGCCTTTTTTTTTTTTTTTGCAGTACTGAGCGTTTTACTGATTTCCCATGTGAAAACAAAACAAAACAAACAAATCAGATAAACCCACTGAAAGTAACCTGCACAGCAAGGAAACCCTTAAAAAGCGAGGTGTGCTCGGTACCCAACACATGTGTGCTAGGTAAAAAGAAAGAGAACTCTCATGTGAGGAGGAAAGAAACTTCAGTATTTATCCCTCTTGCAGGCAGACTCCTCAAATAAAGAAAATTCTCCCCCAAAGCAGGCAAAAGACTTTCCCTGTCCAGTCTTCCTGCTGTGCTTTGCAGGTTGCACGTCTGAACTCCTGCCTTAAGTACCAGTGCTGAGATTTAGCGGCGCGGCGCTGGAAGGGCTGGAGCTGCCACCCCTGCTATTCATGTCACCCTTCCATGCAGCACCTGCCTCGCACTGCTCTTCACCCCCCTCCGCTTATTTTAACCAGCTAAGCTTTTCAGCCTAAAGCCATTTATGATGCAGACAGCTGTGGAATGAGCCTAATAGGTCACAAAATAAATCTCAGAGACAACCGGAGGAGTCCTTTGTTTCACAGGAGCTTCGTTCTCTGCCGCTCTTTGGGAGACTTTTCTAATTAGGTCAACCTCTCCTTTCAACAGTTCATTTCAGAGAATAGCAAGCACGTTCTTGACTTAATCGCGAGTAATACACAAGGGTTGGTTCGTGCAGCAAATATGTTTTGAGCTACCGAATGAGAGTCGCCATCATATAATGAAATTTGACAGCCTCCCATTGGGGATCATACCAAGACATGGTAATGTGACACAAGATTTCAAGCAGGATAATTAAAATAATTCAAATAAGGATATGAAACCAGCTCCACGCTACAACATTTTCTGGTATAGTGATGTTATGTGAGATAATTACAAGGTTTAATTTGTGACTGGTACTAAGCGTTCTAGAAAAAGTCCTTTGGATCATTTCAGTGTCACTGATCAAAGACAAATTCCTTCATGTGATGGGCCTGGAAATATTTTGACCCTCTTAAGAGTACTTGGATATTACTGGCCTTGGAAACATCCCTGAGGAAAAATCTGATACTAAAGAAAAAAATTATTTGAAAGCTGATTAAGAATTCATCTGAGTTGGAAGAAAAAAATCATACGCTAAATCTATAAAGTGGAAGAAAAAGCTTAGAAATATAAGTATGACTCCTATGTAAGGACAGCTTTAAAGACAACTATCCTCCCCACCCTGAGGTGATGAGAGCTGTCTGGAGATTGTACTCAGGGGGACAGAAGAAAAATGATGGCAGGAGCTAGGAAAAAAACCTGTTTAGTTTTGTTCGCCTTCCAGTCTTTGCCAACGCAAAGCGGGGTGAGTAGGAAGTAATGCCCAAATAGACTCTCACTTCTCTATGACCAAAAAAAATCCAGAATAAGTCTGTCCTTCATTGTAATAAACTGAAAGGCAAAAGCAGGCACTGGAAAGCAGGACCAGAAATCATGTCCTAAAAGGCATCTGAAAACGAAACGCCACAGCCGGTGATGATGCATCACATCAGAAATAAGCACCAAACCCAAAGGATTCTGGGAGCAGTGCGAGAAATAAACCAGAAATAAATCTGTACGACTTTGCAATCGTCCGTGAGTTCAAAACAACCAAAAAGACTAAAGCAAATGAGGTACTAATACATATACAGAATCCAATTCTCGGTCGGTGTATATTGATCTCGGTGTTCCTAAGCCAATTTCTAGCAGCTGATGACCTAGTGCAGGCTGTGTAATTCATCATTAATGGCAGATGAAAGGCTGAATGACTTGTCCATTACTATATCTATTCTGAGGAGATTGAGGCTGAGCCCAGGATCAGAAAAGTCTAAAGACCAGAAAGCCAAGCATAAGAAGTAAGAAAAACAGATGGGAAAAAATACATGAGTAATTAAAACTAAAAAGCACAGCCAGTGTTATAAGGTTTGTGCAGAGAAGTGCATGCCTCATCCTGGTCCAAACGGGGATACAGCTTCTGTAAACAAAACCCATATGTCCCTAATTTGTTACCCTTCCCAGTGATCACAGAAATGTGAAACCAGACGTCAAATTATCACTTTTCCTCTCCTCTTCCTTTCCTCCTCTTCATCCCTTTCTCCTGACCTCTACTGACAATTAAGGACTCTTTGAAATCTCCACAGCTCTCAAAGCTGTGCAAATCCTCCATGGAAGTCATCTGCTTGAATGTTGCACCTAAATGATCTCCATTTCTCTGTGTCTTTGGAAAGCTTACCAGATACTGCCAACGGGTGGGACATCTCCTTTCTGCCTCCCATAATGAACCAGCATGAGACTAAAATATTGAATATCAGAGGAAAAGAAAGAGTTGAACTGAAGGAGTTAACCTAGCTGATAAAAACTACTACCTCAGAGTAGGACGGCAATAGAATCCTGGAACCATTAAGGTTGGAAACGACCTTCAAGATCAAGTCCCACTGTCTCCTAAATATTATCGAGAACACTAAACCATGTCCTGAAGTGCCACATGTAGATGTTTTTTGAACCCCTCCAGGGATGGTGACTCCACCTCCTCCCTGGGCAGCCTGTTCCAAGGCCTCACCACTCTCTCAGGAAAGAAATTTTTCCTAATACCCAACCTAAACCTCCCCTGGTGCAGCTGAAGCCCATTGCCTCTCATCCTATCACTAGTTACCTGGGAGACCAACATCCACCTCACTACAACCTCCCTTCAGGGAGCTGTAGAGAGTGATAAGGCCTCCTCTCAGCCTCCTCTTCTCCAGCCTAAACAACCATCAGTGTCTTTTATATCCTGCGGCACCCAGAAGTGTGAGCAAGTTTCCAGCCATCAGTTGGAAAAGTGGAGGAGAAACACATCTGTTCTCTGCACAGGAATGTCTTCTGGATGCAAGAATTTCCTTGGGCACCAAATTACTCAAAACTCAGAGTAACTTTCTCCTGCACTAAAGACTGAAAAACCACACATTCCACTGGCAGGGGTCAAGGCATCCTCCCTCGGAGCAGTGATTTTACCCAGGGCAAGTGTAACCAACTGGGACTGGACACTGCAACAATTGCTCCCGTAGCCAAGCACCCCTTTGCTGGAAGGGTGGAGTTGGCCACTGCCAAGTGGTTAAGTGCTGGTTAACCAAGAGTTAAACTGGCACAGTATTGTGAAAGAGCACAGGAATCGAGAACTTTAAATAAAATGATGACGGAGATGCTTGAAGGTCAGCAATTAATTGGTCACGTATCTGCGCAACAGGTAGCAAACTGGGTTTTCTGGTGAGGCATGTTACTTGTAATTAATAATAGCACATACTTATCCTATTTATCTGATTTTTCTTGTGTTTTTATCGGTCCAGAAACCCATTTTATTTCAAGTGGCTTTGAATTTTCAGCAAATTGTTTGTGATCCGGTTCCTAAAGGGGGTAGAGACATACAATTGCCTTATGCAAATTTCCTTTTTAGACTTCTAACCAAAAGGAAGAGCGTAATATGATTTACATCAGGTTTGTTTTATGTAAGAGTGGCATGAAGCAGCTTTGGCACAAATAAAACACAGGCCCGCTGATGAAAGGGGGACTCCTTTCACTGCAAAATTAAGGAGCCGCATAAATTCCTTATGGGACTTTGATTTGAGAAGTGTTTAATCTGAAAAAGCAGGCCGGCCAATTAAATGGCTTCTACTGAATATCTTAACAAAGTGCTGCAAAGAACCGTAATTAGTCACAAATAAGTCTGTCTATCTCTCTGCTAATGCGGATGCTGCTGCGCCGACACTTTTAGAAACCATTTTAATTGCAATTTTTACTCTTTGTCTTGGCTTGCCACCAAGGTGCTGGGTAGGGAGCTGATGAGCTCAGACAAGAGAGATGCTGGAAGACCCCGGAGCGCCGCAGGCAATGCTGAGTCAGCATCTGCATCCATGCCGGCCAAAACGGAGCCCTGACAGTTCTTGGGTGTTAGTTCTCTCTCTTCCAGGCTAAGACAGCATTGATCTGACTGGGAAGCTTGATTCCAAACTGCCAAACAGCCTCCCCCGGGGCTGCTTTCTTAGCGCTGTGGCTACCAGCCCCATTGAACGTGGGGTGGGGGATATCAAGATGTTGCTTTGAGCCAGCATAGGTTATGTCTAACTACACACTGAGGCAGAGCCCAACTGGTAAGCACTGGCACAACCATCTCATTTCATGCTTTGCATTACAAAATACGCTCACATTTAAAAAAGTCCAGGAGAGAAGTCTGGTGGTGTGGTGGTAGGGAGACTTATAATGATGGCGGGAGTTGGTCTGTTGTCCCTGGTGACACGGGACAGAACAAGAGGAAATGGCCTGAAGTTGACCCAGGGGAGGTTCAGGCTGGATCTCAGGGAGCATTTCTTTCCAGAAAGGGTTGTCAGGCATTGGAATGGGCTGCCCAGGGAGGTGGTGGAGTCACCATCCCCGGAGGTGTTTAAGAGGTGGTTAGATGCTGTGCTTAGGGACATGGTTTAGTGGTTTCTGATATGACTAGGAATCAGGTTGGACTTAATGATCTTGAAGGTCTCTTCCAGCCAAAACTATTCTATGACGTTCAGCAAGGAGAACCTGGCCAAAGCATGGCAGTGGAGCTGTCGAGGGGCGTGAGGCTCTTGTCTTTGTCTTGAGGTTCCTCTCCACCCAGCTCTCCGGCCTGTCCAGGTCTCGCTGGATGGCAGCACAGCCTGTACTCTACTCACTGTAAACACAGCCTGTTTACTGCACTGTTTACTCCCCACTTGTCTGTGTTGCTTTTTGCTCAGCATACAAACCTCACCCAGCCAGGTTAAAAACAGAAACCGGGTCGACGGGACGGCCTGATCCCAAAGGCCGCGGAGCAAAATGGCGCGACGGACCCGCGCTGATCAGCTCAGGCGCTCGAGGCAGCGGTGTCGGCCCAGCCAGGGCTGTGCTCTGGCCCCACTGACGCCGGGCTCCTCACCTGCCTCAGCCACGGGGATATTCAGGTGGCACCGGGTCTGCAGGGAAGTCGGGCAGGCAGCACGGCTGCTAAATGAGGGTGGAAAAGAGGTTTCTGCAGTTTCATTTGCCCGTTCTCAGGAGCTAATTTGAGGTACGCGGTATCTGGCTGGGAACGGCAGACAGAACAAGAGACTCGGGGCAAGAAAACAAGTTGATATGTCGCCCAGAGGTATAATAGTCAAGGAAAAAGGAGTAAGTCACTGTAATTGCATTAACATTAACATGTTTTCTATCGTGAAGGCCCATCTATCAAGCAGGACATGGAGCACTCGGAACAAATGCTTTCGGAGAGGAATAAAACACAGCCTGTTGCAGGGGCTCAAAGCGCAGGAAACAGAGGAAGAGCAGACACTGCACGTTTAATTAACCTTTCCTGCTGCAACGAGAATGTCAAACAACGTCGGCATCACCGATATGCTAACAGAGGAAAAAATAAACACTGATACAAGAATGAAACACAGCCAAAGTCAACCTTCCCTGACAACTTCTAGGAGCACTGAAAAGAAGCTGACACTGGAAGCGATGCTGCTTTATCTCCAGTGAGCAGGCAAATTTGAATTTCCTGTTATGTTATTTATTTAATTATTTACTTTTAGACTATGCAGATAACTGGGTCTAAAGGAGTCTTGTCATTAGAGCCAGATTATGATCTCCAAGGCACGCGTGGTGACAGAGCACGTCGCTGCACGTAGGCGGCACGTCCGGCAGCCCACGTTGCACCCTCCAGCCCTCATCCGACAAAACCAACCTCAAAAGCTCTGCCGACACTACAGTTGTGCTTTGGTAACGCCACAGGATCAGAGGACCGTTTAGGTCGCAAAAGACCTGCAAGATCATCGAGTCCAACTGTTAACCCAGCACTGCCAAGTCCACCACTAAACCGTGTCAACTTGAAAAAGAAAAATCATTCAGGAAAATGACTTTCAGTTTTAGCTATGCATAGAAAAGGTTTGCACTAAGGTATTTTTCAAAGAAAAGTGAAAGTCCAGAGCCCAGATTAGGGAAAGACAGGGTTTTTTGTAGAGCTCTGGTTTCAGTACTAAATGGCTGGCAAACAACTCTTCATCCTCAAGACAAGAAGGACAATATTTTGGAACCCCTCTGCTGGGAGGCCAGGATGAAAAAGATGGGGTTATTCAGCCTGGAGAAGAGAAGGCTCCGGGGAGACCTTCTTGGTGCCTTCCAGCACTGCAAGGGGCCTGTCAGAAAGATGGGGACAGACTTTTGAGCAAGGCCTGTTGAGACAGGACAAGAGGTGATGGTTTGAAACTAAAAGAGGGAGATTTAGACTGGAGGGAAGGGAGAAATTTGTTACACTGAGGGTGGTGAGAGCC
>WUAM01000159.1:7150122-7160904 GCA_024336885.1 Actenoides hombroni | reverse complement strand
GACTTTCCAGCCCCACCTGGATCTGTTCCTGTGTGGGCTGCCCTGGGTGACCCTGCTCTGGCAGGGGGGTTGGACTCAATGATCTCCAGAGCTCCCCTTCCAACCCCTACCATTCTAGGATTCTATGATTTCGAGCAGCCAGCAGTTGCCATCAACTGTAGCAATTAAAAAGGAGATAAATTATTCAAGCCCCCCCCCCCGAATGCAGCTTTAGGATGTTTAAGATGTGCCATTTACATTTTTTTTTATCAAAACTCTTTTTTTGCCCCCCCAAAGAAATGTTCTGAGCTGCTTGCCAAGACACCAGTAACTGACCCTGGACAGCCCCATGGGGCAGTGGTATTTCTGGAGGCTGCATTCCTGGAGGAGCTGAGCCCACCAAGGTGCTGCTGCAGAGACAAAAAGTAGTAAAATTTGGATCCATTTGCCTCACTGGGTGGTTTTTGTCTGGTTTGTTGGATTCTTTTTTTCGTGCTCTGCAAAGCCCCCAGCCCTCCTGGCTCTGCTTTTCCCCATCACATTCAGATCCTGTCATTTTTCTAAAGCATTCCATGATAAATTCTATTACAGAGCGAATCCCTCCCATGCTGCCCCCAGAATCCTCCCTGCTCAAGACAAGAAACAAAGCTGAAGACACACTGTAGATTTTAAACTTTCTCTAAATGACAGCAAGTGGTGAAAAAAAGGTTACTGAAAGCTGAGCAGAAACTCTGCTATGAGTAATTACTGTAATTAGACCAGATGGTTTGCCAAAATAATGTTCTGTGGTCTTCTGTCTTGTCACATACATACTATTTTGTCTTTGACTTTTAGTACAAGAAACCATTTTCCTGGGGTTTTTTTTTTTCCCTTCATTTTTTTTCTTTCTTTTTCTTCTTCCTTTTTTTGTTTCCTTCCTTTTTTTTTCTTCCCCCCCCAAGTTTCTTCCCTAAAGTCACGGCTGCCACTTCAAAAACTCTCTGTAGCTATCATGAGAAAAGCTGTTAAAACATCAAGAGCATGGTAACCAGAAAGCTGAAGAGAAGAATGAAATTTTGATATTAGTATTAGCCAAAAAAATGGGGATCATTTATCATTTCTAATAAGAACAGTGTGGTACAATACACTATTTTATAGGCTTTGCTGAAAGTTACAGAGATTAACCCAATCCTTAATGATCTCTATAATTTCTGTGTTATCACCCACTATGTCACTCTCAAGTTGGACAGGTGGGAACTGCTTTTCAGCATGAAAAAAAAAAAAAAAAAGATTTGCAGCATTTCCTGTACATCTTGACAGACAAAAACTCGGTTTCATTACGCACGGCAAGAAACAAATAGGAAATTCAGGAAATTAAGAAAATCCTCCCTTCATAACAGTCCCAGGCAAGCCAAACTATAATTGCAGTGGCAGAGCATTTTGGAAGAGCAGCATGTAATTTTGAGATGTTTTGGAATGAAAGGTGAGCCTCACCCTGGGACGTTTTAAACGGCAATTTAAATCCAGAGGCAGTGAATACAGCTCCGGGAGTTAGGTTGCCACTTTCCTTGATCAGGCAGTTCTGGTAAAATTAAGATTGCTTGCTTTCTTTCTTTTTAAAAGCCTTTCATTCTGAAGGACAGGAAGCGCTGGAGCTTCGTTGTCCATTTTACTCCATACCTCTGCTTTCCCCATCACAGATGGGGCCCTTCCAGATAGAGCTAACAGCAACAGTCGAGTCACATGAAGCAGCTACTCCCTCAACTGTTGCAGTGCAACTGATCATAGAATCAGAGAATGGCACCACAGAAAAGAAATTGGCCCCTTCCATTTGACACCCACCCCTCAAATATTTACAGGCAATAATAAGATCCCCTCTCAGCCTTCTCAAGACTCAACAGCTCCAGTTCCCTCAGTCTTTCTTCATAGGGGAGATGCTCAAGTCCCTTAACCATTCTCATAGCTCTCCATTAGACTCTCTCCAGTAGATCCATGTCTCTCTTAAATTGGGGAGCCCAAAACTGGAGACAGTCTTCCAGGTGTAGTCGTGAAGAGCTGCACCTAACATGATTTTTTTACACGATTTAGTAGAGAGACACATTTCTTGGCTCTGTGCCTGAAGCAATCCAGCTTTCCATTAGAGATGCTGATGCACCCATCATGGAGTCTCCTTCTCTGGAGACATTCCCAACCTGCCTGGACACTGTGACCCTGGGACCCTTGCTCCAGGTGACCCTGCTGGAGCAGAGGGGTTGGACCAGATGATCTCCAGGGGTCCCTTCCAGCCCTCACCATGCTGGGAGTCTATGATTCTATGAGCCCTGCCCTTCTCCACCTTCCATCACTTGCTGCACTCCAGGCTAGGAAGAACCAAACATCCACACTTGCTATTGATTTTACACATCCAGATACTACAACAAGACTTTGCCAAACAGACCCCCAACCATACCCTGCACACCCACCCCATCCAGCCCACAAACCCATTCACAACACAAAGTCACATCCAAGTCTGGCCAAGCCACGATTTTCACATGTACAGAAAGAGGACAACGTCGCCCTGAATGAAGCAAGGGAAGAATCTGGCCACCTGTAGCCTCACCCAGCCGTGACAACGCCTGTTGCAAAACTTCACCCCGACACAACACGACTGGGGGACCAACCCCGGCGCAGGCGGCTGACACCCCGCTCACAGCACCTTCGTACGCCTCGATGACTGCACCCGGTGATGGGCTCGAGTGGAGAACGTCTCCCTCAACAGCGGTGTTGTGTAAACTTCTCAAAAGACTGATTTTTGGCAAGTAATTTGTAGACCTGTGGGGTGTTTGTCTTTTTTGTTTGTTTGTTTGTTTTTGTTGTTGGTGGTTTTTTGTTTGTTTTTATGGGGTTTTTGTTTGTTTGCTGTTGGTTTTTTTTGATTGTTTTTTGTTTGTTTTGGGGGGGTTTGTTTGTTTTGTTTTAGTTTGGGGTTTTTTTGTTGGTTTTTTTTTTTTTCTCTCATTGCCTGTATGCCTTGGTGTTCGAATTCCTAAGTGGTACTAACAGGGTGTGTTGATGGTTACGGTAAAGCGGGGCAACGATAAAGCAGAAATGATTATCTGATGAGTGTCCTGTGAATTCGTTCGGGCTTCTCATCCTGTTTACTGCATTTTGCTGACTGCTTGCAGGGGGCGTTCATCATCTCAAATCTCACCGCGATGTGATTGAGCAATCAACAGCCCCATGAATAATAATACGACACGAGCTGGAAAGGAGGCTCAGTGCGACACAACACCCTGTGTCTGTGAGCGCCCTGGGGAAGAGGAAAAAAGGATTAACAGGGAAATGTGAATCCCTGGCACTATGTACCACGTATGTGGCCTGCCCCAACTCCCCCCGAGGCTCCTCTCCACCCATACCAGTCACCTGCTGGCAACTGCACTGGGGTTTCTGGATCATTTTTTTCTCTTTCACAGTTTTCTTTTAATCGTAGAGCCACTTGAATTACGTGCTGTACACATATTTTTGTGGGCCTACAGACCTTTTCATCGCCCTTGGATCAATTTTTTTTATCTTCTCTTCTCAAGTAATTGCCAAATAGTTTAAAGGAATCAACCAGTGACGCAAACATCACTCCGTACTTCTCCTCTTGACTCTGTGCTCTGCCCTCTCCATCACACAGGGCCACCCAACTACCTCCCGCCACAGCTCCTGTGCCTCGAGAGCAGATTTTAATCAAAAGAATAAAGAACAAGAGTAATCTAAAGTTAACAGTAACAGCATTTTTGGATGAACCCTCATCTCGGCTAAGCCTGACGATGCAGTGACTCAGCAGGCAGCCTGTCAAGTGTTTGCCTACAAAGAACCGTGCTGTCCTTGCCAGGTGGGACAGGAAAAAAGCACGTGCCCTTCATCTTTGCTAGTATTCGTGAATTGGTTTCCAGGATGTGACTTGGAAGAGCGTGGAAAGAGCCACAAGTCACTGTTGTCAGTGGTGACGCGGTGAGGATGGGAATCATCATAATGACATGAAATCAGGGGAGGCATTGAATGGACTTTGAGAGGTCATCTCTCCAACCCGAAGCATCGTGACCACGAAATCTCTTGAGGGTTTTCCAAACTTTTTCTCAAAGACCTCCAATGACAAGTGTACAGCTTCTGATATGGTCTGACAGGGCACAACACACGCCAGTGGGGAAACGGGACTGGACCAGAGGCTGCATTGCTGGCATCTCCTCACCACGTGCTACTGGTAATGACAAGTGGCCCATTTCTACTCGGAGGGAGAGAATTATTCCTGTAAGCATAACTGTGCCGGCGTGTCTGTTAGAGCTGGTTAATGGCAACAGACAAGCTGCACGTGCACGAGCATGGCACGTACCTTAGCGAATCAGAAGTGTCCAAGAACAAGAAAAATGTACAAATCAGCCAAGTCAGACTCATCCTCACAGTCATTTGCAATGCTGCTTCCCAGCCCCTTGACTCCACGCTCGCCCAGTATGTAGTGCTTCACGTACGGGTAATTAAAAAAGTGAGAGGTCTTCGTTACCTGAAGCCTAATCAATATTCACCTCTATCTGCCGCATCTCCATTTTTGGCTGTATCTCTAAACTAAATATTTGATGGCTGTACAGAATTGACCTGGCTTATCTCTCACGAGCAGCCTTCAGCCCCAGTCGATGGCTGGCTACGCCGGCTGCCGCGGCACTGGGAACGTTACCGACCGCTGCACCGCGTCGCCGGGGATCCTGACCAAATTTTAACTCCAAGTTCCCTCGGGGAGAAAAAAATCAACAGCAGCCTTTATCTCTGACTGAACGGAAAATGCTAGGAGAGCGAGTCCTGTGCTGTTCTATTTACTACAGTTAAATACACAAACCTATTTCAGAAACAACTGATGGGCAGCAGACACCCTCCTGCACCCCTCTGCCCCCATCTAACGTGGCAAGCTGACAAGCTCTGGAAGAAAATAGATGGGTTTTTTTTTGTCTGACAAACTTCATAAACCGTCTTACAGAAATTTATAGCTCAGCCTGGTCTTGCCTGAAAAGAAAACTCACAACCCAACCCAACCTGTATTTGTCATAAGGTCTCATGGTACCTTTGGGGAACCAGGTTCTGAAAATGGTGAACCTTGCCCAAGATTAGATTTGATGCCACTGCTGTTTCATGCACCTCTGGCTTAACTGTCAAGTTTTTGGAGTTAGGCTCAACCCAGCAGTGACTCAGTTGCTCCTGCACCAGGCTGTGTGGGAAGGGTCAGTCCCCCTGTCCCTGCCACTTCCCTGGGGAGATGCAACCCTGAACTGCACCAACCAATGATGACACTCCAGACACTCAAAACTTGGGTGTCTGGGCCCATTAAGAGAGATACTGGTCCAATGAAGAAGGAAATTATGAACTGGAAGCTTATGTGTGCTAAGGAATGGGAAATTATCAGATGGGCAACGCTGGAATGAAAACCACCACCCTCAGCATAAAGGAGCACCCATGAGTAGTTGTGGCAGCTGATTCCTGGAGAAATAAAGACTTCAGGAAAAATCTTACCAAGAGTGCAATGGATCGTGCCACGTAACTGCACCGAGCCAACCTTAACGAACGGCACCAATGCAGGAAGCACTCACAAGTGGGTAAATAGCAATAGATTTGCCACAACCTTCACCCTTACTAACCACTCAACACCATACTTCTGGAAGCCAGGAGATGCGTGGTTGGTCTCCTCTGGCACCACTTTAGGCCTAGATGATTTCACAGCTTTTCCCACGGAGCGTCGTATAGATCTGCATGATGCGCTCTCTGTTTGGAAGTTGTTTTCAATGAGGAAATTCCAGTTAAAAAAAAAAAAGAAAAAAAAGAAAAAAGAAGAAGAAGAATGGTATGGTCCACAGAGTGGCATCAACATCCTTCTGAAGAAACACTCATCTCCACCTGACAGCCAGGAATAAAGCACCTCCATGGCAGATACTCTCAGTAGCAAATGGGAAGGAGAGAGAGGAGGTATCAGCCAGAAAAAAACCCAAAGATAAAGGGGGGGCTGGATTGAGGCTGCTAATTACTTACTTAGGGGCAAACATCAAATGCCAGTAAACATGCTGTAAGCTGGGCACGCGCACCAACTGATGAGCACGTTGATTTTTAATTCCGCGCCGTCGTTTTGCCGCGTGAGATTCAATCACTGCTTATATTTTCCAGGCTTGTCCTACGTAGAGTGCTACACCGATCACCGTAAGGAATGACTCACAGATTTAATCAGTCGGTTTGTTTTCTGTTTAAAGCCAGAAAGAGTTAGTCTAAAAAAACCAAAAAAAATCATTCTTTTTTTTTCTTTCTTTTTTTTTCGGTGCATTTGCTACAGTAAAGCTAAAGGTCCCTGGGCTTGTTTTAAAACATATTTCAATGTGACCTGGCTAATCCTTTAATACCAGCTTTCACTACCTTTGATCAGCCTCTTACTGTAGCTATGAGAGATTAGATCAAATCTTTAAGAAAAAAAAAAATAAAAGAAAGTTGGTTTGCAGAGAATTTTCTTACTGCAGCGAATTAATATTATGATCAATTCCAAGGTTGAAATATCTGGCCAAGCAGTGTGGGTGGTACGTCCTTTAGGGGAGGTCTCTGCACCGACAGGCACTGCTATGTGATGCTGTGAACCTTGCCTGTAGTACACTGGAAAAAAATACATTCTCTTCACATATTTGATAAATAAACAGTGCTCTGAGATCTACCAGCTGAAAACAACACCATAGTCACACATTTGGATGTTCTATACACACCAGGTAGCAGAACATGGCCAAACCAATATCCCCATCGATTTCCCAACACCAAAATATCATAGACTCATAGAATTGTCAGGGTTGGAAGGGACCTTCAAGATCATCTAGTTCCAACCCCCCTGCCATGGGCAGGGACACCTCCCACTAGAGCAGGTGGATCTATATCCCCCCCAAAGGGGAGGAGTGCCCACACAGCCAGGACCAGCGACTTAAATGAAGCAGTCCTATACATTCAGGGATCTGGAACACCAAATTTGATTGCAAAAACGGAGATACATCGACGCTGTGCTTGCCTCAAGAACACGCTTTCTGCTGTGACCACCTCTAGTTGCTCAGCATCGCCGGCTGCTGCCCAGAGCGTTGTGTGGAGAGGCCAGCAGAAGCTGGGTTGGGAGGGGAAGGCTGGTTGCAACACGGTCAGCAGAGCCTGGGAGCTCGACCCAGATCTCTAATTTATTTTATAAAGAGATCACAAGATGTTACAGCTTTCGATAAACGCCCATTGACCGAATTCTGTCAGACGACAGATTTCACTCATCTTTAGCCAGCGCCTGCTGGCTCTACCCCCTTTCAATACCATTTCAATCTTCATTTAGTGGCGACTGCAGCTGAACAGGGGAATAAACCACATGACTGGCTCGCAGATGATTCCCTTTTAAAGATGCCACGAGCTGTCACTGATAAATAAAAAAATCCATTAATGTCATGTTCCTTATTATTTCGGTATTTCCAAGGTCTTTACTGGAGAGCTGAGCCTCTTCCCTTCTACTCCAGATGTCCTACCTCCTTGCCTGCCTGTGACAGCCCAGCTGGGGCACGAACGCGTCGTGGTAGGTGCCTGGTAGGAAGCTTGCCGTGGTGCCGACGCTCAAGGTGATAAATGACACAGGACAGATGGAAATTTGGGTCTGAACGCCCGTGCCAAAGCCTGTCCTTGACTGTGACCCTATTCTGCAACTCTTGCTCACACAAACCCATCCCTGCTGAAACAGGGCAGGTCACAGCTCAGGTGCTTAGATCAGTGTAAGTCTAAACCGATTGGAAATATTTGTGATTTCAGAGATTTCTCAATTAAAACAGCACTGTGTGTTTTCTGTGCTGTCAGAAATACCCAGCTGAAGCGTTCCCAAATTAGGGAAGAATTTATCATTATCCCTTGTCCTCAAATATGTTGACAAAACGGATGCACAAACTGACTCAGCAGTTTCAGAGGAAGGATTATGTCAGATTAATTTTAATCTAATCCATTTCTATCTCCCGAGAAGCTTTTTACTTCTTGCTTTTAATAATTTAAACAGCGACTGTGGCACAGTATGAAAAATAAATGATGGGAGATGCACTTTAAGTGGAAGTTACAACTCTCAATCACTTCTTATTTAAATGAGAGTTTCATACGCCCGATTTTAAGTTTAATGAAACTCATTTTTGCTGAACTGTAATAATCTTTAACATGTGGAACCAGACGCAGAAGCATTATGCTCTCCAGCAGCTCCCAGAGCTGGCGAGGAAGCCCCAAGTCTGACTCACCCTCTCTCTGTAACGCTGCTGTGGGAAGAGATACCTCGAGTGGATTTGGGGCTGTCAAGAAGAAACGCTGCCAAGGCTGCTTAGATCCACCCGCAGCTTCCAGGAGCATCACTCCACTTCTCCTCAGCTGGGACCTCTCCTCCGAGTTACGCTGCGAGGCGCTCCGAATTGGCAGGTTTGGAGAAGTTATTTTCTGGTTCTTGGCCTGAGATAAGTCACTCGGAGGCTTTCTGAGCTCAACAGCTTATGCTTTGGAAATCACTTTTGAAACGTTGACACTTCTTTGGACGGGGGAATTTGACTACTGCGTGGGGACGGGTGAGTGGCAGGAACTATTAAGAGGAGAAATTGGTAACAGATTCAGACATCCTTGATGCTACGCAGTCTGCTCTCTGCGCGGTCTTCTCCATCTCCCATACGCCTGTTGCCCCCTCCTCCAACGAGCAAAACGTAGACATACCCTGTTTCCATTTCATTTGTTCCTATTCTAGGGCAAAGACCTGTGAGCTGCTGAGCCCCAGCTTGTGGGGAACACCACCTTACTGCAGCAGCAGTTCCCTGCTTGTTCGGAAATCAAGCCGCTCCCTGCATCCCGCACAGAGAACCAGCCGTGCACAACCACCTTCATCTCCTGCCCCGGGAACCAGAGAGGTCTGCAACACTTCCTGCTGCCTCACAGACCACATCTGCCAACGCCAACCCCAACCCCACTGCTGTTGCCACATTCAGATATGTCAAAGGCATCCCCTGACCAGGGCTAATGCAAAACACTTCTCCGGCTCTTTCTTCTTTTTCTTTCCCAGCCCTGAGGAACAGTTGGTCTGCTCATATTTTCACTCCACCCTTCAGAGCGATCCATGAGAAGCTGCTCAATGACCCTGCAGCATTTTGACAAATAGTTGAACCAACCTGCGACCAGCTTAGCAGATTTTTTTGCTTGGGTTTCCTGGAGAAACGGAACTTTCACACCCACATTGCCGTGAGATGCTTCTCTCTAATTGAGCTTCCCGCTAACTGCAATCAAATCTGACCAACCAGCAAAGGAGAAGAGAAAGAAGAGAAACTATTAATGCCTCAATCAGGAGGTGGCAGGGGTGGTTCAGAACTTTGGTGACCTGCTTGGCAAGAAGCAACTGCCCAGTCCTGGGCATATGGGTTATGGTTCTAAGGTTAAATGGGTTATATGGTTAAAAAGTTAGCACTTTTTTAAAAACACTCTGGGCACACCACTGTAGGAGAAACTGCAGGAAAACAAAAGCCGAATATTAAAGTTAATGTAGTGGAGTGGAGACATAACTTGTTCCAGGTTATCTGCTATGTAAGAAACAGGATGAAAACGCTTCTCCTGCCTGCAAAGTAGCAGAACTTGAAGGATTCAACTTCCCATTCCCCTGAAGATTTCACAGAATCACAGAATAATCATGGTTGGAAAGGACCTCCTAGATCCACCCGCAGCTTCCAGGAGCATCACATCCACTTCTCCATTCCTATGAATGGAAACGTGTCACAAGAAGAAGATCTGCTACTGAGAAGCTGATTTAACACTTTGGGGAACGGGCTCTCCAAGGCTCTTGCCCAAAGCCATTCTCAACTGGCCACCCAGCAGAAATGCCAGATGCAATCATCACACAGCAGCAGAGACGCTGCCGAGCAGGCAGAACATGCTGCCTGGGCAGAATGAAATAACCCTCTGCTTTTAGGGAGACGTTAGGTGGCAACGTCCCCGGTCTCTTCGGCCATGAGCTATGTCTAGAGTCGTTTCTTCCCTTTCCATTGCCCCTCTCAAGACTGACTCTTTCCCAAAGTTTAAGCAGCAACTTTGCTTCACGTTGACTGTAAGGACACCGATGGAGAATATTAGAAGCGTTTGTTCCCATCGTTACAACAACGGCTCTAAACATTTATTAATAATGTATTCATTCTTCCTAAGTGACAAATGAAAAGGCAGCCTGACAGATTGCAGGGAAGAAAGAGAAACAATTGTAAGGCTGGCACTGCAGGATGGGGAAGAGAAGGGCACAAATACTTGACAGCAACTGAAGAAAACTCTCTTCCAAAGCACTCCCTGCCGAGCAGAGCTGCTCAGGGGGTGAAAGCCCCACACAGTGATCCTCTGATGGTATGAAAATGCCTGATAATTGCCTTTTTTTGGAAAGACTGAGTGGAACTGGGGCTGTTTAGTCTGAAGAGGAGAAGGCTGAGAGGGGATCTTATTAATGTATGTAAATAACTGAAGGGTGGGTGTCAAATGGAAGGGGCCAAGCTCTTTTCTGTAGTGCCCAGCAACAGGACAAGGAGCAATGGGTATAAACTTGAGCACAGAAGGTTCCACCTCAACATGAGGAGGAACATCTTGCCTGTGAGGGTGATGGAGCCTGGACCAGGCTGCTCAGAGAGGCTGTGGAGTCTCCTTCTCTGGAGACTTTCCAAAGATGTCTGGATGCGTTCCCGAGTGACATGGCCCTGGGTGATCCTGCTCTGGCAGGGGGGCTGGACTCAATGATGTCTAGAGGTCCCTTCGAACCCCTAAGGTTCTAGGATTCTTCCT
>WUAM01000159.1:7135632-7150060 GCA_024336885.1 Actenoides hombroni | reverse complement strand
GTTAATTAGAAGAACTGAGCTGAAAAGTAAAATTACTGAACAGAATTAGTTCTGTTCTCACTCAAACCAGGACACCACCTAACAGAGGCCATCACAGCCATCCTTACAACCATGTTTCCAACCCATGAAGTGCCCATCATAGCTTTAAAAAAATAATAATTAAAAAAAAAAAAGGAGAGCAAAACTGACCAGATGAGTAAGCACAAACTCATCATTTTTTCTGCAGAGCACAGAAGTGGTCTTAGCACCACTCTCATCAGCAAAGTGCTTTCTGAAAACATGTCTGGTGTCCACACTTCACTACCTACTGTACAGCACGAGGGGCTGAGATTGAGATGAAATCAGAATTGCCATCTCTTCTGTCAAATGCTAAAATTTAGTTAGTTCTACTTGATTAAGCTGTGTAACAGAACTAAAAGTTCTCCCAGCTACTAGGGGGCAAAAAAAAAAAAAGGCAGAGGAGAACGAGAAAACTTGAACACATCCATTACATGAAAAGATGTGAGAATAATTCCCTGTCAACATTTCAGCTCACAGACACAGCTCCACAGCTGCCACTTTCCAACAGGAGCAACGGCATCGGATAGGAAGGAGTTATTTGAACAACTGAGCTTTAATGAATTTCCCTCTTTGGGAAGATGGGTTTTTACAAGCTCACTGGCACTGCACAGAGACAGAAAACTTATTGTCCTTTAAGTCCTGCTTTTGTTCAGTCAAAGAGACACAGCTCCCAGGTCCTCAGGAAGGTCACTTGACTCTACAGCGAGGAGTAGAGGGACATGGTATCCAGGGAACTGGGGTTCAGGACTAGCAATTGCACTGGGAGGGTTCAGTTTCTGGGTCACCAGAAGCTTTGTTAGAGACCCTAAGCAAGTGAGCAGGAAAAGACGCATCCTGTAGAAATGTCAGCAGGTTTCTGTCCGCGTATCTAAGCACTTTGCTATCTAAAAAAGTATCAACTGATTCATCTCTTGCACGGATTACTGAGATAAATGAGGAGGCATGAGAGTAAATACGTTACAGATGTGATGAGTGGTGGTGTGGGCTATTGGGCAGAGAGATCTCAGAGTAAGACAGACCTCTAGGGAATGCAAAGGGAACACGAAATTTAAATCATCAAGTAACTTGAGAGATCATTTTCAGCAGCTTTCTGTGTACATTCACCATTTCTCACAGCACTTGGAAACTGTAATCTCTAACCCTATAGGGTTTTCCCACGAGGGCAGGAAGGCAAATGTCATGAGAACATCATGTGTACAGATCCTCCTAAAGATGACGCAAGAGAAAATAAAGGAAGGGGGCGAACGAAGAAAATCCTAAAAGACAAGCTCATTCATCTTCCTAAAGAAGGGAGGGGGAAGGATTTACAGGCTCATTTGTTCTGTACGCTTATGGGTTTGCTACCAGCCCGTCCAGTGAAACGTGCACACCTTTCTAGGACTGTGATTTTTTTTCATCTCTCAACTCACAATGCAATACCAGGGATGTTAAAAGGCATCTGGAAAACCACAGTTGTTACAATATTAACCTCGCCCTGATTATCAAATAAATCTAAGAAAAGTGGCGGCCAAATGAATCAGTTCCCACAAACTTAAATGAAAAGAACTGTTTGGCACGAAGAATTATTTTGGTCTTGCAATTTGGAGATAAAGTTAAAAGGACAGGGACCTCCAAATACTTCCCAGACATATCCCCTAAGGAACTCAACTTCTATTCAGAGCCCTGAGAAACTCAGGCGAGTGTTTGCTTCGGGTTTGGAAGCTTTTTATTTGATTGCTCCAATTAAGTTTATCTTAACGAATAAAAGTATCTTGCAAATTTCATTGATGCCACTGAAAAAAAAAGCAAGCAAGGCAAGATAACCCGTTTCCCTCTGAAAAGGAAAACATTTCTACCAAACAGCTTCAACTGAACGCTGCACTTCACGTTTTGAAATGCTTCCTGGTTTCTAGATATATCTAAATGCAATAAAAAGGTTTAAAACGACAACGGAACGAAACACTTTAGACAAACCAAAGGCTGTTTTGTCTTTTGTTTTGGCTGCTCCCCCACCACCAGCCCCCCCAGCAATCAATTAACTCCTCCAGCTCTTCTCAAGAGCGACAGCAGATGGTATTGATCTAGCGGGGCTTTGAAAACGTACGGCAATGCAGCATTGTTTTATGGCATCCAAATTACAGAGCTCATCCTAAGACATGCTGAGACACCTTAACTCGTCTCCTCCAAAAAATAAAAAAAATCATGAAAACTTTCTGACCTCCCTTCCCTTTTCCAAACCTGTTGTTACAACTCAGTTACTGGGAACGGCCCGGTTAACCATGTGGTAGCGGCCGGCGGCCTTCACGTCACAACAAAACCAAGGCCAAATTTTAGCTGCCTCCATCGTTTCAGGATTTTTGACTTTTCTCCTGTCCAGTTAAATACCTACAGCTGCTCATCGTGCTGTTACTTGGGCCCTGTGTTCCCAGAGCAACGTTGACTCTCGCATGACCAATGACCCTACAGTGCATAAGAAATTATTTCCTTCTAATTTACTATTTTTCTAACTGGAAAAGAGCATAAAAACTCATTCCTCACCTCTTCAGAGCAATGGCTACTTGTAGTAGTACAGGTTGTGTAGTTTCTCTTATTTTTGTTCAACAGTTTGTATAGTCTCTCTTGTTTGTTTTTTTTAAGGTGTCCTTCTCAATGAAGAACAGAAAATAAAGTAAAAAATTAATTGAAAAAAATTAATTCCCTCCCCCCCCAAGACAGTTCTACGCTTCGGCCTTGCTCATTAATGTCCCCAGGCACTTTTTGCAAGGATGATGAAGTTAGGTTTGCTGCCCTAAATGGAATTCCAAGATAAATAATTGCATTTCCTCCACCTTAACGCCACTCGCGCTTTCAATGAGATCAGTTATTTTTCACTTCCAACCAGAACTTTTTTTTTTTTAATATATTTTTTAAACTGTTGCTCTGCAAATGTGAAATACTTGCAATGTTATATCCCAGCGGTGGGATATTGGGTTATTGGAAGGAACTGATCTCTACAGCTTTGCTTTGGAAACACTGCCTCGGACCCTGGGGATGGAAGCTGCCTGTGAAACACGGCGGTTTTCCGACGGGCAGCTACATCCCAGGGATATCTGATATTCTCTTATGAACCTCCATCTGCCCAGAGCTGGAACAGGAGATAGCTGTGGTAATTGTGCAATGACTGCTAGAGCCCAAACAGCTTCGATTACACCGGGAGACAGGCAGTTGGCCGGCGGAAACGCGATGCACGCGACCGAAAAGCGGCACCTTTGCGGTCGTGACTTTTCAAACGCTGATTTCTAACCTAGGAGGAAGGAACAGGAGGAAGGAAAAGGAATAGAAAATATTGCCACAGAGATTTAATTCCTGCAGAACACGAGTCTCGGTCTGAATTAACCGGATCTATTTTGACTTTCCATTAAATACTCTCTGTGCAAGCCAGAAAACAACCGGCGTAACTCCAGCTCAGCTCAGTTACAGAATTGCAAGAGTATCAATTCAGACTAATTGTGTATCTGGCTACAATTAAGGTAATTTTCTAGCTGGAATAGAGCAGGTCATAGGCGGTCGTCATGTAGGAAGTCACCTCTCATCCAAGTGATTGAGGGAAATAATTACTCTTCTGTTTTCTGCCTTTCTGGGCACCAGAAATGTGCTTACCCCTGATCACCATAAGATGCTCCTTCCCACATACTGAAGCCAAACTGGAAAAAAAAAATTGCCAGCACATCTCTGGAATGTTTTTATATCATCAGTACATACTCCCAGACCAAAACTTTGCTGTGAAACACCTGAACAAATGTACCACAATTTCCTTCTCACTGGTGAGCATCAGGGGGATGGAGCCAGGCACTGCTCTGTTACGGACAATGATAGGACAAGGGGCAATGAGTGCAAGCTGGAGAAGAAGAGGTTCCACAGAAACAGAAGGAAAAACTTTTTCATGGTGAGGGTGACAGAGCTCTGGAACAGACTGCCCAGAGGGGTGGTGGACTCTCCTTCTCTGAAGACATATAAAAACCACCTGAAACTGCTCCAATGTGACCTGCTCTAGGTGATCCTGCTCTGGCAGGGGGGTTGGACTAGATGATCTTTCGAGGTCCCTTCCAACCCTGAACACCCTGTGATCCACAAACCAGCCCCCGCATCCCCGCGCAAGGTGTTCACTCTGCAGAGATTTCTTCGGGCAAAGCAGAAAACTCTCAGTAACGGCGGAGTGAAGCTTTGCTAAGGAGACAAAGATAAATGTGCTTGATTCCTGCCTCATCTCTGCATGGCCCTTCAAGGAGACAGCAGCCAGCTCGCCTGGGGAGAAACAGGAGGAAGCACCATGTGGGAACGGGTGCCAGCAGGAGCAGGCTGTGCAGGTGGGGTTAGCTCTTCCACCTGGGAAAGGGTCTAAAAACCTCACATCTTGGCTCTTTAGAGCAGTGCAGCTCAGCACCCAGCTACACCCAGCGTTCCTGGATGTGGCCTGTTGACACTGTCCACCTTGGTGCACCACATTTAGTTTGAGATAGGACAAGGGTGAACACCCCTCTTCACCCTCACCATCAAGGCACTTGGATCAGTGAGGTTATGCCTCAGGAAGCATTTCTGTCCCAAATCGCCCCTCCTTTTCTTGTTTTTTTTTTTCCTATGGAAAAGAAGCTAAAAATGATGCTTCACCCATAAGACTGCAGACTGCAAAAGAGTCTGTGGGTGATCCACAACTGGTATTGGTGGTTTTTAAAACCTAGTTTTGACAGCTTCCTCATCAGATGTGTCACTGAGGCTGAGGGGCAAGGTCCATCCAGACCAGAGGGCACATAATTTTGGGGTATAGTTAACACCCCAGGAGCCACTCTCACACAAGTTGGATGTTGTGTTACTGAGTAATTCTGTGGACTTGGTATCACAGATTGAAGAACCACCATCAATTAATGAACATCAGAAATCTGAGATCATAGAATGGGTTGGGTTGGAAAGGACCTTAAAGACCATCTACTCCCAACCCTCCTGCCACGGGCAAGGACACCTCCTGCTAGAGCAGGCTGCTCAAAGACCCATCCAACCTGGCCTTGATGACTTCCAGAGAGAAGGCATCAATTCAACACTGATGAAACTCTCCTGATAATCTCTGAACAAAAAGGAAAAATGGCATCTAAAGTCAAAAGTTGAGCGAGGCCCTCGCTGAATAAATTAAGCGGGCACGTATGTTTGCCAGCTGGCCAGGCACGAGCAAAGAAGCTCCATAAGCACTTGTCTCCTCCTATCTCAGCAAGAAAAGCAGCCTCACAGCAAATGGCTCGCCAGGCAGTTTTCATCCCACCGAGGACAGACAGATTTCCGAACAGGATGGCAAATTTCTTGAAAAAGGGACACAGATCTGCAGGAGACGACCGCTTGTTCGCGACGTGCCGCGGGACCCTCGACGAAAGAGCTGGTGGTCGATCGTGGTGGTTAGTGGCACGGCACATGGCGCTTGTCGGGCACGTGCAGGACATCCCTGAAAAGGTGTCTGGCAAGAAGAGCTGACTGGCAGACTCCCTTTCTAGCACTTTTTTTGGATATAAATGTAACCGTGCGACACATGTGTTCAGGCAGCCAGCCAACAAACACAGGACTGGCACATTTAAAGCTAATCTGTGCTCTTCTGAAAGAACTGGTTTGTGTTTTCTAAACATTTACACCATCCTCTTTACAACAAAGTGCACTGAAGGACTTGCTAGTTTATTTATTATTATTATTTTATTGCTATTATAAAACCAGCAGGAAGAACACGTATTGCCATTCACAGAATCGTAGAATGGTAGGGGTTGGAAGGGACCTCTTGGAGATCATCGAGTCCAACCCCCCCTGCCAGAGCAGGGTCACCCAGGGCAGCCCACACAGGAACAGATCCAGGTGGGTCTGGAAAGTCTCCAGAGAAGGAGACTCCACAACCTTTCTGGGCAGCCTGGGCCAGGCTCCGTCACCCTCAGAGGAAAGAAGTTCCTCCTCATGTTGAGGTGAAACCTTCTATGCCCAAGTTTATCCCCATTGTTCCTTATTCTATTACTGGGCACTACAGAAAAGAGATTGTCCCCTTCCATTTGACACCCACCCTTCAGATATTTATAGACATCCCTTCTCAGTCTTCTCCTCTCCAGACTAAACAGCCCCAGTTCTCTCAGTCTTTCTTCACAGGGGAGATGCTCAAGTCCCTTAATCATCCTCACAGCCTCCATTGGACTCTTTCCAGTAGAACCCCGTCTCTCTTAAATTGGGAAGCCCAAAACTGAACAGAAATAAATCACCCTGTGAGACCCGGACAACAGATCCTGAGTACCCAGGAGACAAAACTAATGACAGCAAGTGCTTGGAAACATAAATGATGGTGAAAACATGACGCACAAAAGTGGTTCTGATGTCAGTAAGCTTCAACCTTTCTGTTGGAGACATACAGAGGCCACATACAGAAAGGCTCCTAGAAGTTGCACAAGACCTTGGCCAGGGCTTCTATATATTCTATATCTTCTGTACATGTTGCTTTAGTTTGCATCAGCTCATCAACTAAGTGCATACTCCTATGCAGGAAAATTAGGCTTTTTCTCTGCACTTACACCCAAGTGGACATCTCCCAGTGCATTCAGAACCACCCAGCACAACCTATTCATAGAATGAGAGGATGATTTAGGTCGCTAAAGACATTTAAGATCAGACTCCAACTGTTAATGCAGCACAGCCAAGTTCACCACTACACCATGTCCCTAAACACCACAATTCAGTCTGGCTGGCACCACGACAGCCTTCTCCTGTAAGCTGTGCCATTGTAAACTTCCCAAAACATACCTTGAGAATGAGAACCTTATGAACTGCCGTGGACGGCTGAAAGCAAGGGCAGGAAACTGCCTTACCTCCAGAATGAGGTGGTGGTCCACACAGTAGCACCATGCCCTGGCCCTGACGGACGGAGACCGTGCTTCTCGTTCGGGTTTTGAAGTTCTCAAGATCTGCCAAGAGAAAAAGAACTCAGTTACAAGGAGTTGAATCTCTTTCACCGCTCACGAGAAGGACAGAAGGTTCACTAGGAATTTGCTGCGTGACAAAGAAACAAAGCGAAGATCAGCTTGGAGGATGGGTTGGTGGGACCTGGGTGGATGGCGGGGCAGTGTGAGGTTGCTGTGGCAGCATCTCTCTGAAGCAGCCAAAATTCCTGCTCTGGCAGGGGGGTTGGGACTCGATGATCTCCAGAGGTCCCTTCCAACCCCCACCATTCTGTGATTCTGTGAAAATGTCTCCATGGGCTACAAGGCTGGTAAGGGAGAAAAGGTGCTGATTTACCCAGGGCAGAAGACACGTCTAGAGAAAACTCCATCAACCCACAACGCTGTTAGTATTCTTTTATTAATTTATCAAGAATCACCACCTTAAATACCCACTACCTCCAATTGTGTTCTAAGCCAGCCCTATTTCCCTTTAGGAGACTTGTTACTGATGCCCTTGCAACCCATGTGTAGAAACCCTTCCTTTCCCATAAGGAAGTCTCTTGTAATAGCTGTATGGTAGCTACCCAGTGCTTTAATTAAATTCAATTCCTCCGTCCACCTCTCTCCTTTTCCTCTCCTTCAGAGGCCGTGGCACTGCAAAAATGCAACTCCCTCTTCTCTCCTTGCAGACTCAACTCAAGAAATTTGCTCTTCAGCGACGAGGTGAAAGCTGAGCAGTGGCACCAGGTATTGATCAGCAACTAATACACCGAATCACTTCAGCAGCCTTTTATCTTTAACAGTTTCTTGCATTTCAGTTTTTCTTTTTTTTTTCTTTTCTCTTTTTTTAATTTTTTTTTTCCTTTCAGTGTAGCCGAGCTGTGGTTTGGTGATTACAAACCTGTTGTCAGTGCAGTTGGGAACCAGAGAAAACACACAGGCGATAAATATTTAACAGCAGGAGCCAGTAGGAACATCATTATAAGGTTACAAGGATGAAAAATTAAGCCTTGATTTTTATGCCCTCTTGGAAATGTTTTCTGGAAGCAGTGGCATGCATACTTAAATAAATAAAGAAATGAAACCAGAAGAAGTCACTGCTTCCTTTTAGAAACCCTTTTTTCATGGACCCTTCCTGCTAAAAGCAAATTCAGGACAAAAATCCAAGCAAAAATGGAACTGGAAGTGGAGAGTCAACAAAGCGGTCCTCCTTTTTGCTCTAGTTGCATGACCAAACCCTTTGGGGCCAAAATGGGTTCACATGGAAGGTTCCACGCAACATTTCAAATTTTTATTTATTTTTTAAAAGTTTTTCATATTTAAAAGGGTCCAAATTTAACCTGGGTATGAATTTAACAGCAGGTTCATCGGGAGAGCTGTTTGTTCACACTCAGTGTAGGCACAAGGGGGACAACAAAGTGTGAAGTTTCCCAGACTGAAGTCAGAGTATATAACTTTAAAGCAGGGTGATTTTCTTTGTTCTGGTTGGTTTTTTTTTTTGGTTTTTTTTTTTTTTTGTGTAGAAAAAAAGACAGAAGGAAAAGAGAGGAAAATCCATTATCAATGAAAATAGCTATAATTTTTCTGTCCTGTAAAAAAGGTGGAATGGCACTTTTCAGGAACTACTATTACATATGTCTGGCCACCTGTCAGCCCCATAAATTTAAATACATTTTGCCTGCATACAGGCACGAGACTGGATCCCATCCTCACTGAGAACAGTCGCATGAGAAAGAACAGCCTAAAACCAAAATGATGCCTGGAGGAACAAATATGGTATTAGGAAGCATTTTTACATGTATGTTATTTCCAATAAATGAAAAAGTAAAAGCAAATCCAGTCCCAATCATCAAAATAGATGCTTTCTATAGATATATATAGACACACACACATATATATATATGCACTAGAAAGAAAACTGCAGAAGCATTGGCCAGTCTTAAATAATATTTAATGGAAAGTTCTCCACCTCTCTATTTAGCTATTAATATCTTCCTCCACGTTGACAGAACTAATACATGATGCCATATGGATATACATATCCCAAACATGTTAGAGATGATACAGAATCCCCTTTTCAGGCTTGCATCTTAAAAAAAGCCCCACGCAGGTCTGCTTTGGAAAGAATCACTGCATCAGCTCCCAGCCTGTGTGTTTAAGCCTGTTTTATACAGTGCTCCAGGGAATTCTTCTGTTAATCACAGGGGAGGGAATGGGAAAGGTCTTTCATTACTACTCGTAACAAAAAGCCACCTGCTCGGTGACCCAGCAACTCTTGCTTACGATAACATGCAGAGAAAGTGCACAACTCAAGAGTTTAAATGCAAACGCAGTCCTCCAACTTTGGGGTTTTCTCAAGGACAAAGTAACCCTATATATTGAGAAAACACCTATGTATTTATGACAAGGATTGCTACCACGAAAAGAAGTCTCTGCTTGGATGAACAACTGGGAAATGATGGAAGAATGGCCCAAATCAGTTGGAGGCGGTAACCAAAGCAGGGCATTCATCGCTATCGCTCGCAGTGCAAACTATCAAGCTTTGAAAGTCAGCTGTCGATTCCAAAAAGCCTCATGAATGTCCTTAAAATCTGGATCCGAGTAAATTAACACGATTGAGATAATGGGAAGAATGGCTAATGTCTCATCAAAGTGATTAGGCTGATTACGCTCACGCATTCCGAATCTTGCAGCGGGAGAGCAGCGAGTTCAGCGTCCGTGATGCTTGGAGATCAAACCCACAGGCACCCGCGCTTCAGATTTATTTTTGCAAGGAAAACATTATTATAAAAATACTATTTTTGCCATTACAAATAGTAACCTGAACTAACAATAATATCATTAAGGTTTTACTAATAAGAAACTTCATTTGAACACCACCCTGCCATCTTTCCCAAGAAACTAGGAATGATGTTAGTGTTGCTGAATGGGGGTGTTTGAGAGGTTCTCCTCTGCTTTCACATGCTCTGCTAAGTATCCATCCAGCAGCTCAGGGATTTAGAATCAAGGGACTGGTTTGGTTTGGAAAGGACCTTTAAAGCTCATGTAGTCCAACCCCTCTGCAGCGAGCAGGGACATCTCCAGCTAGATCAGAGCCCTGTCCGATATCATCTTGAGTGCAAAGAGGAGAATGCAACAGGAATGCAGACAGGTTATCATGATTAGCACCGTTCCTCAGACCTAATTTAATGAGTGAAGATGCCACTTAAATGTTTTCATCTCCACAGTATCAACTCTAAATCATGGCCTTAACAGACCCAGGTGAGTACAAAGCTGGAAATACTCCACCTGTGAAAAACACACTGATTTGTGACACCACTGCGTGACTTTGGGAAAGTCACCCAAGTTCTCTGTGGCAAAGTCTGCAGATCCCTACGGATGAGTACTTAAACCGTGTGCCTCTCAAAAGAGACTTAATCAGCCAATATTTGCACAAAAATTTCGACATCTGTTGCCGAAAGGCACTAGAGAGGAATACACTATTAGCACGTGCACGCCAACGTCTACCCTTTCACGTGAACTTCCATGTCTTTGCTTTCACCACTAAATTTTTCCCCGTAGCCTCCATTAAAACTCTGCCTTAACGCTTAGTGACAAGACTTACGCGGGTCCTGGTAAGTGATGCCAGTCTGGTACAGATGCTTGTTCCTCAGAAATGCTCAAAAGCCCAGAAGGTGCCAGCAGCAGCTGCTGACCCCATCAGCTTTTCAGTTTGGGTAGGGTATTGGATTGAATGACCTCCTTCCAAAACCTCAAATGTGGTTTAATAAAAGCTTAAACAGTCTGAAATGATCCAAAGCCCCGTAAGACTGGGTAGTTTGTCTCAGTAAATGGCATATGGAAATTTTAATCAAAGCCATATGGCTTTTCACAGTAACAATTATCCAACTTTGGCTTGAGTTATAAAAAATTTCCCCAAGTTTTACGTACGAAAATCAGTCTTTATAGCAAAGAAGATTCAATTATAAGCAAAACAAAAGAGCTGCAGCCACTTATCCTGTGTTAGAATCATACGAGGTTGGAAGGGGCCTCAAGGATCATCTGGTCCAACCTTTCTTGGCCAAAGCATGGTCTAGACAAGACAGCCCTGCACCCTGTCCAGATGAATCTTCACAGCGTCCAGAATCCTAAAAGTGTATTAGGACCTACCTGTGTTTGTCCTTCATTTATGAAACTGGGCAATTCTTTGTCTACGTGACCTCTAGGTGAGTCCTGGAAATCAAAGTTTGCTGTTTTAAATATTTCACAGATGACACCAAAGTACGAGCGAGCAAAGAAGATCCAAGCAGCTCGCTTTCCCTCATATTTCACCTCTGCTTTTTGTACTGATATCCCTTCTCAGTTACAGTTCCACTGGTGGTTCTGGTGGTCTGATCTTTCCCAAGCAGAGTGGTCACAGCATTTGGACACCAGGCCTGCTTGGTGTCCCGTTATCGGTTGCAACATGGACATAACTCGGCTGCTGAACTCGGTGTGCCCTGGAAACCAGCCCCAAACAAGGAGGCTTCCCTCAGGAGACAGCAAGTCCCAGGTCACTGAGGGTTTCACAGACAGATGCCTTTTTTTTGTTTGTTTATGAGAGCTAAGCTCTCCTTTGCCTTTGTTTGCCTGAGGACGGTTTCTATGGTTTGCTTTTTTGGGTTGTTTGTTTGTTTGAATGCATAGCATCTTTTTAGAATCCAAAATGTTTCCATACTTGTGCTGGTTCTGAAATGAAGAGCGAACTCTGGATGCAAGAGGACTACTTTAGAACTGCTAAACAAACCCCATAATATTGCAGACAATTACATCAAGAGTAAACGATTCAAATCAATGGTGACAGGTGCCTGTGTGTCTTTTAGCAAGCCAACTTATGTGACTGTATCACGTAGAAGGAAACCCTGCTGTACTTCACCTTGAATGGTGCACTGTCAAAAACTCACACACCACCAGTGGACCCTTTGGCATTATATTTAAGGTGGGTTTTTCCCCCCCTAATCATGAGAAAAGCAGTATCAATGCGATTTTTATCTCTTATTGTTTAATTGATAGGAAACTATTTTTCCCCTCTGCTACCTTCTAACAAAAACGTACATCCATCAATCACTTCTTTAGACATCACTGAAATTTAATTTCCAAAAGAAAACATGAATAATATTCAAGACTTAGAGGGAAAAAAAACCAAACTAAAAATGCTAGTGGCTTTTATGTTGCTATATTTTACTTAAAATCTATCTCCAGAGGCTTTTGTAAAGCAAATTTGATAACACATCAGTGATACTGTTCTACTGAGTTGCTGTTAATACCAAGGGAACATGATTCCTGCAGAGTGAGATATTCGAAGAACCTTGAGAGAGGATGAGTGCGCTTGAGGGAAAAACAAGGGATTGTAACATGGGGTACAGGAATAAAACCACAAGATAATTGCAAAGGTCTTGCTGGTGCTGCTGCAGGATGGAAACAGATGCCTCCAAGCTGAGCACAACCCACAGCTCATCCTCACCAAAGGACCACAGCCCAGGATGGAGCAAAAGTGGGTTTGGCTGGAACAGAATGAACCACGAGCAAGAATACTACCTATATAAAACACACAGAGTAAAACTCAGATGTAACAGAGATGGAAATCAATGGGCGAAAAAAAAGTAGGTAATACAGCAGTAGTAGCAAATGTATAAAAATACCTTCAGTCAGTCCCAGCTGGGGGGGAAGACAAACCCCCCCATCATCGTGCTCTCCTAACAAAGCAATTAGCAATAACTGGATACTCTGCACTCTAGCCTTAGTATCATCATAACCGTACTAAAAATAAGTCTTTGATTAGGTTACTACCGCTTCAGTTAGACGATAACAAATCCTTGGCTCAGCTTATAAGGGGTTCTTTTAGCCCCTATCCATTGCATGGGGTTTTTGGTTTGGTATTTCACCCTTGAGACTTGGTTGTACTTCGGATACAAGAAACTCGAATGTTTAAAAATCAATCTGATCATCTAAGACGTGACAAATCAGAAAGCTAAAGCTCGTTTAATGGCAATTCTGGGGTTTCTGTAGTGGGAAAAGCACCAACTTTACTACACCTATCGCATGAACTTCAAAGCACCCACACAATAGGAAGTGAAGTAATGGTTTAGATAAGGGGAAATTACCTCTTCACGTACGTGAAATACACAATCCACCTAGGTACACAGATACAGGCCAAGACACCTAAAGTCAATTTGCAAGAATGACTTAAAGAGATTTACAGAGCGTAATGGGGTTTGCCTTCTCATACTCCTATAATTTAAAGATGATCCCAGCAATATAAAATTTAGAATGATGTTTAAGGTCATATTCAGTCTTTGAATCAAAATAAACTCAATGGAATTTACCTTTTTTTTTTCTTCTTTTTTTTTTTTTATATATATTAAAGACCACATGACTCACCTCAAGGGGAAGCTGAACAGGTTGGCAATGACATCTTCTTGAACACAAAAAACTAGCCAGGAGGATTGGCCAAATCTTCCTGGTTCAGACTGAATAAAGAACCTTCTATCAAGACATAGCTTGCCTGCCCTCTTCCAAATTGTTTTCATCACATTTGCATAACTCTCTACGTACAACAGAGAGAGTACTTTCCTATCCTGGACAAAACACACAACCAGATGGGAGAATGACACGACTTCATTGGCCGTAGACTGTAAACTACACTAATTTGACCCATAAAACAGTCTCCAGGATGAGATTCTAGTGCATCTCAATCAATTTCAGACCGTAGAGGACATTGAAGAAATCATATCCTGCCTATATGAAGGCAGGCTGAGAGCACTTTAACTGATGACTAGCACCCACAAAAGCATTAAAGCTTTTTGCTCTCGAAACACTTGACAAGATTTGCCTCCTGATATTTATGGCTCTAATATCTCCGAACACTGTCTCTATAAAACCCGCGCCTGACTTTTTAAAAGCAAGGTTTTATGTCAGCCCTTGCACAAATACCCAAAGATTAAGTTCTTCTGCCCATGTCCTTGCTGTTGTGTCAAGACCACACCGTGGGCTACGCGGCGCCGAATAAAACCCCCTTTGATACGGAGCTTAATAGAATTTTAGTTTAAGAGCCGGTGTTCTGATGAATAATTTTGAGAGTCGCTGATTTCAGAAATAGTTTACAAGGCTGGGGATGAAAGCTTTCCAAGTTGACCTTTAGAACAGAAATTTCACTGGGATTTCTACTCCACTGAAAACAAGAAAAAAGTTTTAGAGGTAAGATCTTGCCACTTCCCTACCCTGCCTCTCCTTCAGAAAATCTTTTTGCTTGGACTTTTAGCGTAGGCATTAAACATGGTACTGCCTGTGCATCTTCACCGAGTGGCCAGATCCAGGTTGGACTTCTAGACCTTTCCTTTCCTGATATTGTTCTTACAAGACAAAGAGGGAATGGATTAAAACTAGAGATAGGTCGATTCAGGTTAGACATTAGGAAGAATTTCTTCCCCAGGAGGGTGGTG
>WUAM01000159.1:7120773-7135532 GCA_024336885.1 Actenoides hombroni | reverse complement strand
GTGTCCCTGCCCATGGCAGGGGGGTTGGAACTCGATGATCTTTAAGGTCCCTTCCAACCCTGACAATTCTATGATTCCCAAGTGAGCCTTTGTCATGAGGACATCTACAGATGGGAGGATTTTCATGGTGGGGTTTGCTCTCAAGGCTCAACTTAGCCACACGCCAAGAAGAGATGCGCTGCTGGAAGAGCTGCAGGTTTGCCCTCAAAGCAGATGTTCTCAGAGGAGGATGCTTCCTGCTGCCAGGGAGAAAGGGTCACAGCTCTTTCATCCGAGCCAGAGTGAGCCGCAAACATCCATTCTTGGGTTAGGAACAAAGCGAGCTCGTGTGTTTGTATGCAAGCCAAGAGCTTGTTTTTATCCCAAGCCCTCTCCACCACTCTCCCCATCGCTCACATCTCTGACCTACCTATCATCTTGGCCTTTGACATCTCTATCTGGGCTCTTGTATTGAGACTACGCTTAAATCCTGCCAAGTCTTTCTGACCCCCCTCTATCAAAGACGGACCGATGTGTCTACCTGCACGGCTAAAATTCCTCCTCAGGCTTTTAACTTGCACCCCAAAGACGACAACAGCTTCTCCCTCAAGCGTTGCCAATGCCACTGGTGACACTCAGCCGTGGGATTCGGGGATCTCCGTGCCACTCTCAGACCACTTTCTCCTTCCTCTGTCACACCAAACGTGAGCCACTTGTCCTCACCAGGATGGCTCCTCCTGACACTCTATATCCTTAGCACCTCACTAGGATGTGGTCCTTGCTTCCCAGTAGGCAAAAGGCAGAAGTCCCAGTGTTGTTTTTTGCCTTCCTTCATGCCAGTCACCTTACTGGGGACCAGGGGCTCTTAGCAGTATCTGCAAGGCACCCACTGTCCTCCTCCCAAATGAAATAACCCTTTCTATGCTGTTACCAAAAAAAGAAAAAACATCCTCCTTGACTTCATGCTCCATTTCATAAAAGCTGCCTGTTTACAATCCACCTGTAGGAAATATTTCAAACGTTCATTTTGAAGCAACTCTCCTGCTCGAGACAAAAATGCTGAGGACTCAGAAAATTTTATTTTATTACTTTAATCTGGAAAACCTGGGCAGACATTTCCCCTTTGGGTTGACTTCAAATGGAGGTCACTCTCAGAACTCTTTTTTTTTTTTTAAGTTTTTCCTAGCAAAACAAGGGGTTCTTTGCACACCTTCTTCCAGCACAGATGACTCTACGATAGCCAGAAAGCAGGTGGCAGGAGACACTGCACAGCCCTCTCTCCCTTCATAGATGGACACGTGCCCCACGTCCCCCACCGGCGAAGTCTCTGCTGCTCCTTCTTTCTCTGTGCAGCTAAATGAATGCAAATTCAGCCCCGAAAATAATGCCAGATGATGCGACTTGAGCTCGCTGAGCTTCAAAGAACAGCCTCCCCTTTTCTTGATAGAAACACCAATGAAAAAAGACCCCAGAGAGCTCCTGATCCTCAGAGGGCTATCAGGTGGTTCAGCCTGCCTATGGAAATGCACATTACGATGCCAGGCAGCACCTCGTAGAGAGGAGGTGTTTTTCCATTCTGTTCCTCTCTCGTGTCTAATGAATTATGAAATGACAGTCACGTTTGCTGCGGACGGGAAAACTAACAGGGGACAACTTTTGACAAACATATTTAAAGCTTTGCTGTTCTCTGCATGCCATCGCTGACTCTCTGGTTTTGCTTTCCAGAAGGAAAGTAGGAAATGAAAAATAAAACAATGAGAAAGCAGCCACCAGGGTAAATTTTTTTCCTGCACTGGCCACATCTCCCATCAACAGCAACAGAAATTTTCTTACAGAGTCCACATCTGGCCTTTGTGTCTGTGCTTGACCAGGGGGTTCTCTTAACTGCACTTTTCCATACATTTAAAGACAATCCTGACATGCATTGATAACGATCACCCTAAAGATGACAGTTATTCCTTCAAACTAGGTAAACAGCATTATTTTGTTCGATAGATCTGGGGGTTTAGAGCCAAAAGAGGAGGTGTTACAAGAAGAATCCTAATAACTGAGAAAATAGCACAGACCTCCCAATTCTTTGTCCTATTCTCTATCCAGTGGACATCAAAGACCAGAAAAAAAATGATTACAATAGGCCATGAAAACACATGCTTATGGCTCTTCAGACATTTGTGCCACTCTAGGACCAGTTTTTGCAAGGGGTTTGGAAAGATTTGTAACGGGAAAGAACCTGGACCACAAGAAGCCTTAGGTGCAACCACAGACGTTGACGTGGTTTGAGGCTCATCACAGATCTCCTGGCCAGCAAAAGTTCACAGACCTGCCATAGCTCTGATGCCTGTAATGGAGAGAATGAGCAAGCAGAGACTGCTTCTTACAGAAATGATGTCCCAGATTGATTCCTGCATGATAAAGAGTGGTGACCATGGATGTGTATGTGAAATCATGATCAAGGACCACTGAGTGGGGACGTCGTATTTGGTATAAAGCTGAGGGATCAGGAGGGGCTCTCTCAGGTCTTCTTCCAGCTTCTTTCTCATTTCTTCACTGGCCTGCATCCCAGGAGGACTCTGTTCTGCCTTCCATCCTGGTCTGTGTGCTCCTGAATCCAGCACCAGAATCCAGCCCCTGAACACAGCTCCCATCTACTGCTGGGCCCAGTCTGGGACTCTCCCAGTGCTGCTCCACAGCATCAGTGATGACAGTGATGGAATTGCCATTGGGTTGGATATATGGTTTTGTATAGATTTGTATATATGCCACTTTTACGATTATTATTTTCATGTTCACTAAAGCTGCTCTAGTTCCTTTTTCTAATGGCTGAGTCTCTCTCCCTCATTCCCTTTCTCTGACCCTCTGGGGAGGGAGGGGGGTTAACAGAGACCATCTGTTATAGGTCTAGTGGGCTGCCCCGACCCCAAACCGTGACACTAATAAAAACTTCAAGATATTAACATTTGAATGAAACATCTTTAATAATAATGTCTCATAATAGGGGAAATATTTCTTTTAAATTTACAAGCTCGCAGTTGGTCATATCCCATTTTGCCTTTTCAAGAAAGTGGGGTTCAATCTCACCCAACAACTGGGATCCCTGAAGGACCTCGAGGATACTGCTTTTCATTGGCATCTACAGTGCCAGGCTATTTATTGTCCAAACAACACTTTAAATTTTCAATAAAATTGCAAATCCTATTTAGGCACCATTCTAGCTGTCATCAGAAGCAGCCAACTGGACATCAGTGATTTGCAAGAGTGAAGGTAGACGGGCTATATTCAGAACTTACACCGAAATGAAACTCTAATCGCAGCACGTTTTGGGTTGGAAGGGACCTTTAAAAGTCATCTAGCCCAACCCCTAAATATCACCTTCATCAATCCCCAAATAATATCATCTACACAGCTATGCAGATTGTGCTACTCTTGGCTGTAAGCAAAAATGCTCAGAAAATTATTCTGTAAATTTAGTCACAGTCAGGGCATTAATACGACTGTGAAGGACACATTAATTTATTCTCACTTTTATTTCTCACTGTATTCATTCTCACTTTTAGCCTTCACAGAGTGGAAGAGATGTCAAATGATACGCACTGATCCCCCAGTGACCTAGTGGTAAGCAGCCAAGCAGGCCACCAAGGGGAGCAACCTTGCTGGTCATAAAGGTGAGTTGCCAAGGCTTCAGAAATGAGAGAGAACAGGAGAATTCTGCTGATGAAAAGCAGGGTATCAGATCCTGCACAAAGCCACAGGGCAGGGAGAGAAAGACAGACAAAGTCTTGCTCTCTCCTTAGCTTACTGTGGGAGGTTTACACCGCTTTCTTTAATGATCTATGCATTGAGCATATAAGAAGAAGGGTGGTATTAAGTTAAGAGGTGAGACGTCAAAGTGACTGATGAAGCCCAAGGTCAGAAGATCTTCAAAAGCAGAGAGATCTACTCCATTTCAAAGTGAAACTGGCCCAAATAGCGAGGCTCAGAATCTGAACGCTTACTGCTTCGTTCAGAACATCAGAGAAAACGCAAAATTGCTCTTTTCATTTCCTTCCAGGTCCAGTCAAGAGTCTTCCACAGCACCCTGACACCATTAAGCACAAAAATAATTTTCTCAAGCCTAGAAAGAGCTTCATGTTAACAGCACAGCTTTTTTTTTCTCCCAAAGAAAGCTTGTATCACTGACCCTCAGCACGCTGGGACCAAACCGGTCCATTTAAAGGTTCATTTTAAACCAACACCTACATCTGCACTGAGTTCTTACAGATTCAGCCCCTAGATAGAGGAAAAAAAACCCAAACCATATATTTTGAATCGATGTTTTTGTATTAAAGGAAAAATTTAAAAATATGGAGAGAGAAAAGAGGAAAGGAAAGAAACTGTCAAGCCTGTGCCTTGCTCTTCCCTAAATTTCTAAGCCAAGAGTGGAACTGTGGCACTGGGACCAACTGGTGATCTTGAGCTCATCGCGGTGTGCATCCTGTGCTTCTCCTCTCAGTTAAGGGCATTTCTATCATAGCTGAAACTAAACCAGGTTACATACCTATCTTCTGCTACATACTCCCTGTTGGTCCTACTCCATATAAAGAAATTCCAAATAAATTCCAAATAAAGAAAAGACGAAGAGCTTACGTGAGCCTTAGCCTAGTTTTCCACCCATGGGAGCCCGTGTGGCAAAGGTGCAGGGGTTGGCAGGCGGGTCTTTTAACACCATCTACTGCACTTTGCAGAGCTGAGCTGAGATTTTAGAGGCTCTGAAAAGACTCAGAGGATTAACACACCCCCCCCCCCCCAAAACGAGGCAGCTAAAGAGATTTTGGGGGGTGTATGGGACAGCCATGTTAAGAAAAACGCTTCCTGAAGATGGAAGAAAAAAACTAAGAGAATTAAGTTATTTAATTCAGATTCGTGGGTGTAGGCAAACTCCAGTTGCTGGTTTGGAGGGGGTTGTCAATGAATCGTGACCACGAGAGGCAGCATGCTGATGAAAACGCCAAGGAAAAGTGAACTAACCTATTGGAAGAGCTGCACATTGGAAGTCCGGGCTCTGAAAAAGCAAAAGTGGTACCTAAGCAAGAAAAAGCCGAGCGTGGTATTTCAATGTGGGGGGTGAAAACCAGCCTTGGAGCACAGGATCACATGTGCTGGGGCAGGGGCGGGTGTGTGCAGGCAGGTAGAGGTGCTATTCCCATCTTGGCTCTCACCCAGGATGCTAAAGACTTCCACATACCTGGCAGGGGCTTGTCACAAGCGTGCTCTTCTCAGTCTCAACCAATGACAGGACAAGGGGCAAGGAGTGCAAGCTGGAACGTAGGAGGTTCCATAAAAATATGAGAAAAAACTTCCTGGTGAGGATAACAGAGCACTGGAACAGGGTGCCCAGAGAGGCTGTGGGGTCTCATTCACTGGAGGCATTCAAAACCCACATGGACACGTTCCTGTGTGACCTGCTCTAGGTGATCCTGCTCTGGCAGGGGGTTTGGACTCAATGATCTTCCGAGGTCCCTCCCAATCCTTAACATTCCCTGTGCTCACGGAGAACCAGAGAAAGGAAGGAGCCAGGAAAACACACCAAACGGAGTTTCTGCCCTTAAAAAGCAGAAAATCCTGGGGGAAAAAAAAATAAAACCCAAAACAACTTCCCAGGGGACGAGCAACCGACGGGCTGCCAAAGGACGAGCAGCGCCGCGCGCGCCCACCCATCCCAACCGCAGTCCAGCTCCTGAAAACAAACCCAACCCAAACCCTCTGGCTCCTTCATTTCCAAGAGGTTGAAAACACTTCCCATCCCTTCTCGGCGCCTTGGACACCAAGTCGTGGCCGCGGCAGCGATTTCATCTGCGTGCCCGCCGCCTCCTCGGGCCGAGCATCGCTTCGCTCCTCGGTCACCGCGACTCTTTCTGTTCGGGGAAGCCCGGGCAGGTTGGTTTGTTGGGTCTCTGCAAAATGTTTCTGTTATTAATTGTTCTTGAAAGAATGGCTTCATTGATCAGTTAATCTCCAAAACAAGAGAACGGCTGCGCTTCAGGGCAATAAAAGAGGGTGCTGCAGGAAAGAATTTGAGCTGCAATTATAATTTGTTTCTTAGCAACTAATAGCAAAAAATTCTGGGATTTGCTCGGGTACGAGATATCACAGGAATCATTCCAGCAATGGGAATATTGTAAAAAAAAAACAAACCCCAAAATAAATAAATCCTTTGCAGTATAACGCTGGGAGCAATTTTCCCTTTCTACCATATCACAGTGGAATTATTTTGGGATGGCAGGTCAAAGCCCCAAAGTATTCTCATTCCGACCACATTATGACTGTTTCTGGCGACCGTTGGCAGAGCACGGCGCTGGGTCCCGGCTGCTGATTCCTGCCTAACAATTATCTTTGCAGAAAACACTTGCATTAAACAAATTCCTTTCCTAAAGTGCGGGGGGGGGGGGGAACGCTTTTCAGGAACGACAGCGTGACTCCCTGAAGTTAGGAGTAGGTTCATGGTAACAAAGAAGAAAGTTGAGTTTCTAGAAGTGGATAATCCAATGGAAAACGTACAGAAGGTCCATCTGAGGCTGCTGCCCTGGTGAGCAGTGGAAAGAAGCCTACCTCCAAACCCTGTCCTCCAGGCATGGTTTAATCTTCATGCATGGCTAAGTTTCACACACAAAATCAGCCTTTTCGTTTGACCATGGATGCCTGGAGGAGAAGGAGGAGGAGGAGACATTTCCCCTTTCAGTTAATCGCATTTCCTGCAGCCCTGGGCTCCCAGAGGCAGCACAGCAATGGTTTGCTGCTGCTCCAGCATCCTCTGAGGACACCCATCCTTCAGCTCCATCATCCCTTCTCCTGAGGCCTCGTTTTTGTTCTCAAGATTGGTACCTCAGCCCCCTGGACATCTTAATAATCATTTTTGCCAACTGCAGAAAACACCCATTGCATGAGCGTGGACCTGTTAAATTAACAGATTTAAGGGAAAAATCCTTGACAGAAGGTTTCTATGGGTGAGAAAGGCACCAATTTCAGAGAAGTGTCTCTGCACAGAGCAGGAGGAAGGACACCGGGCACAGGGATGCGACAACAGGCCCCTGAAAATCAGATCCCATTTCTCTCTCAACAGCTCACGTTCCGCAGCCATCGCTGCTTCAGAGGCAGTTTTTACAACAATGGGGGGGGTGGGGGGTGGGTGGGGGTGGTCAAAACAACGGCGTGACGGGAAAACTGCACCGGTGTGAACTTGCTTTTCCTCTTGGGATCCTCATGTCAAACTCAACAGCGTGCGACAAACACCAGCGCCGATGAGAAAGGCGACGGCTCCTGCACCAGCTCCTCACCCGCTCCCCGGAGGGTTTATTTTTAAACCAGCTTTATTGCAGGTAGCTCTGTCTTCGTGCATTCTCCTGTTAAAACTGCAGATCCTGCTGAGGCGTTTTAGGGCCAAATTGAGTCTAGTTATCACAGCAGGGAAAGGATGTTTCATCTACCGGCACCGGGGACGGCTCTGCAGGAGAAGACAGGGGTCATGTGCTGGGAGGGGAGAGCAGAGCAGAGCCTTGGTCCCAGCCCAGGGATGCATTAGCTGCTGCAGGAGGAGGAGGTGATGCAGCAGGCACAGACTGGAGACCTCAGGGCATCCAGACTGACCCTCTGCACTGCTCCTGGAGACGTGCAAAAAAAATGTCAGCTTTCAAAGCTTTGCAGGTAAGAGACAAACCGTGGCCTCAGCAAGGTAAAACAAGTATCAAAGTTAATCTCTAATTAGAGATACTATTCTAGAGGTGCTCATAAAGCAGCTGAAAGGTCAGGCAGTAATCACCACTCTTTTTTTGCTGGGGAAAGTCCCGTCTCACTTACCCCACTGCACCAACGTGATCAGAAAAGACCTGGACATCACTTAGCAGAGAATTACAGAAGGGAAAACCTCAGGTAGTCCTATTTCCTCTGAACCTGCTTCCATCAGTGTTGTTCATTTTGAACAGGTTTGACAATCCGGTCCCTTTCTAGTTAAACCCAAAGACAGTAGACAAGTCATCTGGAAGCTGTCACTCTCCTTGGTCACCCACACACGGCCACAGACTGGACTCCACTTTGTGATTTTATGCCTGTGGAATCACAGAACCATTTTGTTCTGGTTGGAAAAGACCTTTAAGATTACCAAGTCCAATTGCCCCCCAACACTGGCAGGGCACCACTAACCCATGTCCCTCAGCACCACAGCTCCACAGCTTTGAAACCCCTCCAGGGATCACAGGGACTTCACCCCTGCCCTGGGCAGCCTGGACCAAGCCTTGACAAGCCAAATTTGTCCCAATATCCAAGCTCAACCTCCTGTGGTACAACTTGAGGCTGTTTCCTCTTGTTCTGTTTGTCACTTGGGAGAAGAGCCTGACCCCCACCTTCCTACAACCTCCTGTCAGGGAGTTGTAGAGAGAGAGAAAGTCTCTGTGACATAGGAGGTGTAGAGATACGAGTACAAATGCCACTTCCAGCACCCGTGCATGCTAATGTTCCATTCTGCAAATTATTTTGGAGTCAGAAGAAATAATGTGGGGAGGACACGTGGTGAAGGCACATCCTGCTCGCAGCCACCGCTCCTCGCCGAGCTCCACCGCTCTCCTGCCCGCAGCCAAGACCTGCCCAGCACCTTCGAGTCCTGCCAAAGACAAGGGGAGCTGAGCAGGCAGAACAACCTGCAAATTCATCTCTTTCTGAGGGGTATGGTCCAGCTCTGGTGCCGCTAAAAATCAATGCGAGTTTTATCGCCGACTTCAACGGAAGCGGGATCCGGGCCACGGCAAAGAGCTTTAATCCTGCGTCTGAGTGGGTGGGTACATCCCTAAACTGCTGCAGCAGAGCTGCCCTTCCTTCCGGGCACAGCTCCTTCTTGATTTCAGTGTTATTTCCAAGTGGAAAACTATGGAATCAGAGAACGGTAGGGGTTGGAAGGGACCTCCAAAGATCATCGAGTCCAACCCCCCTGCCAGAGCAGGACAGAACTCGAGCAGATCATTTAGAAGAGTGAACAGAATTATCAGGCTAAGCCCTGTCCCCCTCAAATAAAAAAACCCCACGTAATTTAATCTAGTTCAGCTGTGTTTTGGGGTATCATTTTGGTAAAGCGTTTATTAGAATCCATACTCAAGAGGTTAAAGCCTCTGATTATTTTTCTGAAAGCCTGTATTGCTGTAAACACAGGGTTTAGAGTGTCATTAATCCATATTCTGCTGCTGGGGCACAGCAGATTCCTTAGCTTTCTGAAACTATGCTCAGAGAATTAGCACTGGGGAAAAGGAAAAAAAAAAAAGAAGAAAAGAAGAAAAGAAAAAACAAAGAAGAAAAGGAAGAAGAAAAGGAAAAAAAAGGGAAAAAGGGGAAAAAAAGGGAAAAGAAGGTGGGGAAGGGGAAAAAGGAGGGGGGGAAAAAGGAGAAAAAAGAAAACGAAGAAAAAAAGAAAAAAAAAGAAAAAAGAAAAAAAAAAGAAAAAAGAAAAAAGGAAAAAAAAGGAAAAAAAAGAACACATTTTGCAATGTAAATGATATATCACAAAGCAAGTATTGGGGGAAAATATTAGCACTTTTACCGTAATGAGTTTGTAACCTAAATACATATTTCAAGGATTAAACTGCTGACCCTCCCTGACCCCACAGGAGGTTGAATAGCTGGATCGCAGTTTAATCTTCAGTGAAAACGTGAGAGAAGAATAATACAGCCCCTGAAGAACGAATGAACGTATATTAATGATGCCCCAGGATTCAGAGTTTAACCCTTAAGAGGAGAGAAGAAAAAGCACAAAACCCCAGACACAGTCTCAACAGACTCAGCAGTAACTTTCCTCAGCAATAAAAATCAGATAACAGAAAAAAACACGCATCAGGCCAATCAGGATGGAAAATAAGTGACTGCTCGGATGAGAGGGGAGCTATGGATGGGTGAGGCTGTACAGCCTCCAATAAACACCTTCCCACTGCTAAATCAGAATATGTGACACAAATGGGGCGTAAGAGACCAAGCTGAAGTGATGGAGCTGGCTCAGAGACCGCACGTGCAATCCCGGTGCCAGGCAAGGGTGTAAATCCAAGGACAATTACTTGATAAAAGGGAAAAATCCTGAGAGAGCAAACATGTTTGAGAGCTCTCCAGTCACTACAATGAATCCTCCACACACACTGTTTCAGTTATTTCACGCAGAACCTACAGAAGGCCATTCAAAACCGATCACATTTGGCATAAAACCACATCAAGGCAAGGAGCTGTATTAAGCAGAGCTACTACACCCACATGTCATGGATGTCAAGGCTGAAAACGATGCATTCCTAATATAGATGCCCGCTTTTATCAGTTCTTAGAGACAGAGCTTTTGTCATAAACTTAAACCACTCTGTGTGCCTCCTAATTCAGCTAATTCTGGTTGCAAGCCCTTCAATTATACAAGACTTAGTGTTTCGTGAGAGCGCAGATAAACGCAGCTTCTTTTTATTTCATCCCGATGTTTTCAACCTGATTATGCTGTTTTAACCATCTAAAATAAATTTTAGGAATCAAAAATAATAAACTTGTTCACGTCTCCCATCATTACTTTAACTGGGAAAGAACAAGCTTTGGTTTTGAATTCAATCTTCTTGACTACGAATCAGTCAAACCAAATTTGCATTTGGTCAACTAGAAAGCTTGGAAGATTCTCGCCAGATGTATTATTCATCGAGATAAATTAATCAGAACTTAACAGACACTCTGTCTGAAGCAAAGATTAAACATTAAAGGTTCCTCCGTTTTGTGCAGAATTCTCTGCGTTTGCAAGCTCTTGGTTGATTTAAGTCTTGGTTGATAAGGACCTAACAACTTAAAGGAGGAGGCTGATGTATTTCCACTCAAGCAGTCTGTGGCTACTGCACTTGCCAGCATCATGACCCTCTCTCCTAATCTCACATCCTGAACTTCAAAGTCTGGGACCAGTGTCTAAGGAGCTGGAACCTGGTACGTGGCTTGTCTTTAAATGACTGATTTCAGCCAACAGTGTGACCCCAGCCAAGGGAAGGGTTGAAGGGCTCTGCTCTGAATAAAGATGCTGCCCAGCTCACCCTACCAGCCAGCACAAGGCCACTGTCAAGAGACAGTGGAACGAGCGGTCTCCAGAGCATGAGACCAACGCAGTATTTATGAAGTGATCACCCTGACATACTGAAATCTGGAGGGATGAGACTGGGCTTGAGGAAGCCCTTCATGACCCATCTGGAGTGAAAATCCACCTTCAGCCAAGGAAAACCACGAGCAGGTCACGAGCAAACAGGTAACGTATTGTAAACTACGCGGGGGAGACGGAAGACTTGACTTTGCCTGCAGCAGCATTTCTCATTACAAACCATCTCTCTATATTGTGTAAACCTGGTGTTTACTGGCATTTTTTCCTTTCCATTTTTATAGCTAGAGCACATCAGCTTTTCATGCCAGTTGGTTAAAGGCATCTCCTCAAAGCTCAGCTCACCATTACTGATGGCTTTGTGTCTGGGAAGGGATTGCCTTGACCTTCTGCGTGCACGTGCAGGGCAGGATATCTCGTAGCATCTCCTGCTGTAGCTGCTAAGCTGCTGTGTACACCCCTCCCAAAACACCAGCCCAGACAAACCACAGAGACAATGGACAAATAAACCCATGTATCTGTTCTCCACCTTCACAGCTACATCAGATAAAAAGGATGACTCGTGGTCCTGCGTTACCGTGTGCCCACTCTTACAGACTTCATCCTGTGCTTCAAGCCGGCTTTATGTAATTCCATACAACACTGATTTCACATTAGGACCTGTGTCTTTGGTCATCCCTGGCTTCTGACAAGGAGCTGCCGCTTTGAATTTAACCCAAAGTAAACACGAAGCAGCCTGTTCTCCCTTTTACACACAGTCCCAAAATATCAGCCATACCTGAAAGTACTGCTGAAATGGAGGACTTGTAAATACTGTCACTGTGAATTTATCCCTTACAAACAGCATGCTCCTTCAAATATTCTGAAGCTGTAATTCTCCAAGGAAAGGAAAAATCAATGGTGAGACCTCATTTGCAAGATACTTTCCTAGGTGGCCTCTTTCTAGAGAAATAAGACATTTTACCCCATGCACTACATACAGTTTTAGCTAAATAATCCTAAACCAAGGCATCTATTCTCCTCTAAATCCTATTTCCCCTCTAAATCCAAGTGTTTGGCTCTACCTCACGACCAGCTCTGAGGACACTACGTGAAGGCATCAGAAAAGGTTGGGAAAGGGGACGCTGCTCTCAGTTTTCCTAGCGTGCCGCAGGGAAGGGAGGCTGCGTTGCTACTCACAAGCAAACTGAAGCTTTGCTTCTCTGCTGACGATCGTTCCAAACGGGTTTGTTGCTACACACTGGTAGGTTCCAGTATCTTGAGTTTTATTGGGGTTATTGATCAACAGGTTGCCTTCCACCACGCTGTAGCGGTAATCCATACCCATGTCGATACTGGTTCCATTTAACTTCCACCTATGGCACAAAATGCCAACGTTAAATTCTGCTAATATTCGTGGATACTCTTGGGTATTTGAAAATACAGCACAAAGTAAATAAAGAAAGATTTAAAACATCTTTGAGTACTTAAAAAAAAAAAAAAAAGGAAAGAAAAAAAGAAGCATGAAAATGCAAATTTCCTGTGCGGTATTGAAATATTCCAGTATTTAACTGAAAGAGCAATATCCTTGACATATATTCCAGGCTCTGATATGATTAAATGCTCCTGTAGTTGCTGGTGCTGCTGCTCTTTGGAATTAATCATTTTGCAAGGGGAACTCCCAGAAACAGCATCTTTAAACCATTCAAGTCCATAGCGGTTTGGGGTTTTTCCCCACCCCCCTCCCTCTCCTGACTTGCTGGCTGTTTGTTTTTCAATTTAAGAACACTCACTCGCAGCAGACGTCGTCGCAAACTGGGGCGCTGAGAAATTCCAGCACCACGTTGCCCCAGTTACAGCAAACCCTCATCCCCACCAGCCCTCGACGGAGCCACAGCCGCAGGGCAGCTCCCAGTAGCACAACGTACACTGGACCAACTGGATTACGTTGGCACCGGTGATATCAACAGAGCTGATGGCATGAAATGGCCGGCCGTGTCAGAAGACAGCACGGCAGCTGAGGTCTGACAACTCTGATGGGCTTCAGGGAGGTGTTCACTTTGGTGAACAACATGAGAAAGGCACTAAAAGGGAAGAAAAAGAACAAACCAAGAGCAGCCTATATGATTTACAGCAGCAGCACCGTAGCAGCATCGCAGCTTTTTTTCCTAAGGATCCCAAAGCTGGTAAAAGCTGTAAACACTCCAGAGTATTCCCAGGAAAAAGGTGGTTATAATCTGGGAGCCCAGACTATTTATAATCCCTTCGTAAGCTTTTTGAACTCTGGTCCACGTTTTGCAATTGCCTTGCACTGCGTGGTGAGTTCCTGATGCCTGGGATATTCCTGTTAACAGCATTGTGCTGAACTCCAGGGGGATCACCGAGATACACGCAGGAGAAGGGTTCTTGGGGGATATATCACAGGAAAAAGTCAACAAACCCAACGGTTGGTCTGGGATTTCCTTTTACTTCACAGCTCAGCTTCACTTTCTTTTCCTCGGAATCCAAGGGGAAGATCGCACTGTTGGGCTCCAGAAGGAAAACTGGCCCGTGCAGTGTGTTGTCATCTGCATTAAACAGAGGAAAAACGTGACGGGTACTTGATGGAATCTCCATGTACCCAATGTTAAAATACAAAATATTAGCAGCAGCAAGGGGCCACATATCATTCATCCTAGAAAAAAATATGACAATTACACTTCTTTTTTTTTTTAACAGCCAGGATTTTTTTCCTAGAGTCACTGAACATCACACGGAGTCAACCTTCAGGAACATGTTTGTGTGCTGAACAGAGCACAGACAGAAACTCTACCCAAAGTTCAAATGGATGGGAACAGGCTCGATCCTGTTGTCACAGCAAAGCTCACTTCAAATCAGAATGCTTACTTGCATCTCTAAAAACCAAAATATTTTCACTGTAAATTAAAAATCCACATTATTAACTACAGCTACGCAGTAACATGAGCTGGAAGATCACCAGCAGTTCCAGCCTCCATGAGCTGGAAGTTCACCAGCATTTCCAGCTCCCAGGAAGCCCCTCCATCACGACTGGTTCTGCCATGCCTGGATTGAAACCTTCTGGCAACCATGGGGCTTAACTGAGCATCAGCCCCTCAGAGGGGACCCTTGGCCATGTAAATCCTTTAACACCTTCTGCCCAACTGTGATGCGCCAGGGATTCCGCCCAGCCCCTGTGCCGCCTCGTGCTCCTGGGGACCAAGATCCTGAGTGCTCAGTGTGAATCACACAGCAAGGGTGTTTGGTACACACTCGGGGACTTCAGAGTATTAAAAGCTGAACGTAGGTAGAAGAGTGAAAATATTTTGGCAACACCACCTGACCTGACCTTCAAGGAGTTCAGCAGTCGCTTCACGGCAGACCAACAGTCTAGAGTTTCGGGATTACTTAGGGGAGCCTTCCTTGTACTGGCTTTGGTTCTTTATATTAAAAACACATTTTTAGCTGCTGTGTTAACTCCTTCATATCCCCTTTCCTCTCTCAACCACTTTCAGTTTTCATAGTATCAATTTAGAGGGGAGACTTACCCAAGATAGAAGGAAGAAATTTGTTATGTTGAGGGTGGTGAGACCCTGGCCTGGGTTGCCCAGAGGGGTGGTGGCTGCCCCATCCCTGGCACCATTGCAGGGGAGGTTGGCTGGGGCTCTGAGCACCCTGCTCTAGTTGCAGA
>WUAM01000159.1:7090666-7101243 GCA_024336885.1 Actenoides hombroni | reverse complement strand
ATCAATCAATAGCCCCAGGTCCTTTTCCAACCTGCAGCTTTCCAACCACACATCCCCAAGTCTGTAGCTTATCATGGGATTGTTATGACCCAAGTGCAAGGATCTGGCACTTGGCCTTGTTGAACCTCAGGCAATTAACCTTGGCCCACTGATCTAACCTGTCCAGGTCCCGCTGTAAAGCTTCCCTACCCTCCAGCAGATCAACACACTCACCTAGCTTGGTGTCATCTGCAAATTTACTGAGGGTACACTCCATCCCCTCATCCAGATCATTAATAAAGTCAGCTTCGGCCGCTCTGAAACCGAGACCTGAAGTTTGAAAACACTGAGGAGTAGCAGAGCCATCGATGGAAAGTCCTCCGGCCACATGCCTGGCACGGATGAAAGAGGCTCTCCACGTAGATTTGGTAAGCAGGGATTTCTGCCAAGCTATTTCCTGATTCAGACCAAAAATGGACCTCTTCTTGGATTATGTCTCCAAAAAACTGAAACCACCTCTTTGTCTAGATAATAAAGTTGCAGAGGTGTACAGAAAGCTGCTAAAATTACATGCGTTGGTACCTAACAAAGTGGCACTGACTTCACTGGTGCTAAACAACTCCCCTGTTGGGTTAAAATGTGTGGAATTTAGGGCGTCTTAACACTTCTTAAATCAGGTCCCTCTTTCAGCATTTTTGCTTGTCTTCTGCATTTCTCAGTACAGATGTGAGAACTCCAGAGAGTCAAAACGATAAACCGATGCCTTCAGAAAAGTGCTCCTTCTTCAAGTGACGTCTCCACGACAGACAACTAAAATCAGTGGAGAAGTCAATCCTCCCAGTACTCACAGATGGTGTTTAAAGGTCCCTTCCAACCCAAACCATTCTGTGCTTCTATGATAAGCGCTTAAAAAGCCTAAATTCACACTGCATTTGCTTTGGTGAGCTCAAATAGACCCTTATTGTTTTTATAACAGAGGTTATTTTTCTTTTAATTGCCTTTTTCCATGTTATTTAATAGCCTTTAAAATGAAGAGGATGCTCAGGACCAAGTTTTAATGCAACATCTTGAACAAATTACACTAAAAGAAAATTTGAATCCCTGATAATTTAAGTGTTATTTTTTACTACTAATGTGAATCCAACCCTAACAAATTAAAACAGGAAGAATTAATTGGATATGCAAATAAGATTATTCAGTATATAAATCTAATTACATACCAATTTGCTTTAACAGCATGAGAAAGAAAAAGAAGTTCTTTGTAAATTGATTGTTTTAAAAACCACTTGTGGCACAACAAAGTGGAAAGGCTGTATCTCAATGGTGCTCGCTGTTGGCATTAATAAAACAAGGTATTTTGGAGATCTCATCAAGAGTACCTTTTTAATGGGCACCCTGCTTAGTCCTCTGATTTACGATATTCCTCCCATTATTAGTTTCCAAGCACATACCAAAACACTGCCTCGCCTTCTGTTCTGCCCCAGCAACAGAGAAAACAGCCTGGTGTTGGAAACTTTAGGTGATTTTGCTCACAAACTCTGTCTTTTCCTGGGCTGGTGCTGACTTAGATTCGTGTCAGACCAGAGAAAACCAGCAACACCCAACCCACGGGCTGGGGTGTCAGAGGCAAAGCTGATGCTGTCAAGCAGTGGTCATTCAGCAGCTGCTGCCTGCACCAGGAATATACTAATTCCTGTTGGGTTTCTCCATCACCTTTGGTAAACAATAAGGGACAAAGGAATAATGAGCAGAACACCACACTGCAGTGAGGAAGATTTCTCCAGAGGCGGGGGGTGGAATTTAAAAAGCCTGCTAATTTTGAGCCTTTTGTGTCCAAGAAGCAAATTACACAGAGAGTCATTACTTCTTTGAATAACCACTTGTCAGTAAGAGTAAAAATGATAAATCAGATCACTAGAATTGATTAAGACACAGAATTGCTGACGCTGTAATTAGTGCCCAGCGCACCATCCCCGATAAAGGATCCCAGCCACCCCTTCTCACTGACTGTACGTTGGATTTCGTCATCTAACTCTGGTTCCTTGCTTCACAAATTGGGCATCAAAAATAATGAGGACTAAAGAGGATTAAAAATGTGCTCTAAAGACTAAGAAAGGTAATTTACACTGGTACGGGAAGCAGCTATTGAGATCTCCTTATCAAAAGCAAATGGGTTATTATTGCAGCAAACTAAATTTGCACCATGTGAAACCTGAACAGCCAAGCAGCTCTCTGGCCTGCAGGCTCACCGCCCTAGAAGGGGGTTTTTTCTAGCTGTGAATTTGGTTCTTGTCTATATTCACAGCCTCGCTGCAGGTACCTGAGCTCCTCAAGGTCCTCCTGCTGTCCAAGCACCCATGGGACGCATTGAGAACCATGAACTGCACACAACCTGCGCTACCGGTACCGATGCCACCACCGCAAACGGTGTTGAACAGCCCCTGTGTGTCCCCCCCTTCCTGCCACACCAGTTGGTCACATAAGGCAGGAGGGACCATAGTGGCCTCCCAGCCACCACACCCCAACACCCAGAGTCCCTCTGCTCTCTGCAGCGCTTCCAGGCGTCACAATTCGATGTCCTTCATAAAGAAAAAGGAAAAAACCAGAAGCTTCAGAAGAATACAAAGAGAATTAAACCAGACAAACCCACAACAAACTTCAATGCAAAACTTTGGGCTTTCAAACTCCGCTTTCCCTGCAGGAAACTGTTCTTGCTGGAATCTCTGTCCTGCTAATTATGAAGCAGACGAAGATCCGGGCTCTTGTAATTTCCCTGCTTTGGACTGGCACATGTTATCACCTGCCATGCATAAAAAAATGCCTTTTTTTTTTTCTTTGTTATTTAAAGCTATGCTCTGACATCTCTCAGATTACATAAAATCCTTGCTAATTGCTGTAATGTTAACTGCTATATTTTCTTGTGCCTTCTAAGTACTTGTAGAAGAAAGCAGTAAAATGCCAGAGACAGTCTACACTTAAAAATAAAAAGGGGTGGTTAAGTTCTACCAGTAATTGGGTGTCACATTAAGGAAAGTTAAATTAAAAAAGCGTTAAGAGCCTCGGGCATCGTTTTAAACACAACACCTTGCAAGAACTGTGAACGCCACTGCTGACTCCAAGGTGTAAGACCTGACAGGCTAACAACCTTTCACAAATCAATCCTGCAAAACACCGACGGGCACATTTAGCTTCTATCGCCGAGAAAAACCAGCACCATAAGCACATTTTCTACACAGCAAGTGTGTTTTAAAGCCAGCACCGCCACACCAGCACAGGAACACCAGTAGGTGTCGGAGCAAACTGAAAACGTGACTTCAGATAACATTGTGAAAGCTTGGTTCCACATCACTCTAACGAGAGACGGCAATCGGACTGTTAGTGCCCGCGATGATACCCTCAGAACATCCTTGTGCCAGGAATAACTACCAGTGCCCAAAGGCCAAGGTGAAGATTTCTCTTCCCCAAATCCCAGTTTGGATTCCCATCTCCTGTGCTTTCATTCAGCTTGGTCATAGAATCATAGAACAGTTTTGGCTGGAAGAGACCTTCAAGATCATGAAGTCCAACCTTATTCCCAGCCCTATCAAAAACCACTAAACCATGTCCCTAAGCACAACATCTACCCTCCTCTTAAACACCTCCAGGGATGGTGGCTCCCCCACCTCCCTGGGCAGCCCATTCCAATGCCTGACAACCCTTTCTGGAAAGAAATGCTTCCTGAGATCCAGTCTGAACCTCCCCTGGGTTCAACTTCAGGCCAGGGGATAAGACTCACAGGGCACCTTGGGACTTCAACCAGCCACGTGTCCAGCAGGGACACCCATAGATTGCTCATGAGTAAGTTAGTAGTAGTGTTAAAGGTTGGACTCAGTCATCTTAAGGGTCTTTTCTAAGCTAAATGACTCTGTGGTTCATGCAACAGGCTGTGGCTGTGCCTCCCACTCATGCAGAAGCAGAATAGCTCATTTTTCACCCTGCTGCATTCCTGAGCAGAGTTTTCCCCAGCAAACACCAGACACACACAATTAGCTTGAGAAGAAAAATATCTCCAAGACACATCCAGTAGGAGATGACTGGCTATTTCATGGTTTTCATTTAGGGACTGGATAAGGGGGAGGGACTGAGGGGTCTTTTTAATAGCTAATTAGATCACTTTTCTCAAGCAGTCATTAAAAATCTGATCATTATCTCATAGTCTCAATGAGAAGAAGAAAAATGTCTCCCTCTGGAGTATTCCGGCGCGGCTGAAAAATCTTCAAGGCCAACAAGTTGCCACTTTCAAACTTGGAAAATAAACCCTAGGAATTAACCTTACATTGGGATTCTCATGGCATCACTTCTGCCTTGCAAACGACCAGAGGTGAGAGGGTCTCCCAATGAACTAAGCCCAAACCAGATGCTTTTAAATGGCAAAGTGGTGAAGATTCAAGCGTTCCAGGTTAGACAGTTACTGGGGTTTGTGTCATGGTTTAATATGGGTCTGGAAGAGCAGAAGAAAGAATGGGCATCGTGATGGAGCTTGACAGCACTTGCACTAGCACCAGCAGGATCTACTGGAGATGTGACTATCACGGAATGTTAAGTGTTGGAAGGGACCTCTGGAGATCATCGAGTCCAACCCCCCTGCCAGAGCAGGATCACCTAGAGCAGGTCACATAGGAACATGTCCAGGTGGGTTTGGAAAGTCTCCAGAGAAGGAGACTCCTCAACCTCCCTGGGCAGCCTGGGCCAGGCTCTGTTACCCTCACAGTGAAGATGTTTCTCTTTATGTTTCCATGGAACCTCCCATGTCCCAGCTTGCACCCGTTGCTCCATGTCCTGTCTTTGGACATCACTGAGCAGAGCATTTTGGAGACAAAAGCAATAATGTACAGACATACCATAAAAGTGAGGCAGGTATTGGTATTGTGTTAATTCATATAGATTGTAACTAGCTTATTTAGGACATAGCTGTCCCAGTAGGTTGTTATGTATAGATACTGTTGTTATGTATAGGTAATGTTGTTACGGAAAGAGTAAATCACACAGTTGTGCTGACACAGCCAGGTTCTTGCAGAGGGTCACCAAACGCTTGTGTGATACCCAGCATAAGCTGAGAAGCCACAGGGATTTTACTGAGGTAGCTCTTTTCCAAAGGGTATGTTGCCCTTGATTATAACCTGACTTCTGAAAAGACCTGGCTTCTGTTACCCCAGTTGTGAGGCACCTGCAAAGTGGAGCAAATACTGTGCTCACTCTCGTGCATCTTTTCCCACAGAGAAATGACTCTGTCTCTGCAACATTTCTTTGTTGTACCTGTTGGTGTTTCAGGCTCGTTGCTCAGCCCCATTGCCGCCTGTCGTGCTGCTGTTTGTGATGATGCATTGGCAAACAACCAGATCCATAAGGTGTGACAGCCTGCGTGACTCTTTTATCTGTAATAGTAAGAAAAAATAAAATTGCCTTAAAAAAAAAAAACAAACAACCCTTGGCAAAGGTAGTTGGAAATACTTTGTCAAAATAATTTCCTAATAAGTACAGGTTTGTTTGGAACATCTTTCTTCACTTGGACATACCAGTTGCAGGAAGTTCTTGGGTTCATGTTAAGCTCTGGCTAGATTGGAAAAGACCCTTTTGCATCCCAGGAAGTCATTCATTTTGTGGTAGATAACCATGGTCCTTGGTGGAGAGGACACTCGGGAAGCACATCCTTCCCGCAGCCTCTGTCAGCTTTCGGCCGGTGCAGAGCTTGGCTCAGGCAGCCTTTGGACGGGTAACTACATGAGACTGGAAGGAGTTCTCCAACTGCACCTCCGTTTCCTTGCACTTGGGCTTTTTAAGCAAATCATTCGTTATTCACTCAAAGGTAGAAAACAAAAGGATAAAACCAAGTACCCCTATTGTTGCTTTTTTCTTTTCATTCCTTTTCTCTGAATCTCAAGCTTAGGTCTGGAAAGAGCTATGATCCTTACTCTGGCTGAGGTGAAGTAGCTGCTTCTAGATAAACGTTGCCAAGGTTTCCACTTGTGATTTCAAAGTTCTGGTTTTTTTCTCATCCAAACTAAAGATGAACAGGGCTGATGTAATTTTCACAGGGCAGAGGCACTCTAGAAAGTTTTCACTAACTTTGTTTAAAATATTACAGAAGAAGTTTTGTGATTTCTTGCCTATTCTTTTCTCATCTGAAAAGCTGTGTAGATCTCTACTGATGACCCAAGTGATTTTCTGAATCATGGAGGGGTTGGGTTTTTTTTTTTGTTCGCTTGTTTGAAATCACTCCATGTATTTATTGCTGAACATAAAAAGTGGATATAAACAGTTCCTGCAAATTTATCCCCTTACAAAACAAATGACAAAGGTCTAGAAAAATCCTCACCTTGGAAAACTTACTACTTTTCTATGAAACAAAGGAATAAATCATCTTAGATGAAGCAATACTTAAATTGAGGGAAGAAAATTAAAAGCTTGCCCCTTATTTAAAAGTCTATAATTGTACTTCTAGCACAGCGCATAAATTGCTTGGGCATCTGTGATTACTTTTATTTTTTGTAAGCAGAATTCTAAATACATAAAAAGATTTATTCTTATCTGTAGTTTTCTATCATATTTCTATTATATTTTCTACCATTTTCTATCATATTATAGCTACAGTTTTTCATATGTATTACGCAATACAAACAGAAAACCTGACAATCAGACTTTTTATTTATAAACAATGGGAACTGTAATGCATTAATAAAATATTCTCTGGTTGAACTTCCTGCTAGAAATTGAATAAAAATGGAGTACAAACACTGCAAATTAACTTTGGAACAATTCAATTTATTGTAGTATATGAAAAGTGTGGGAAGCACAGTCTTTGCAATGAGGTTGCTGGGAAAGTGTTTGGCAATTTTATGTAAGATTTGGATGATTTTGATTAATTTAGTAAGCTAGTTAAATTGTCTGAATCCTTGTACAGATTAGTGTTATAGTGTCTAGTGCTCAGACACTTCTTTTAATTCATAGGGGTTTTTTTCTCTGCAATTTTATAAAAAATAAACATAAAAGTTAAGTCCATATTTTCCTCATCTAATGTTATAAATTGCTTTATTTAAGTGTTTAGTAATGATTTTTTTAAGGACAAGGAAGATGAGTTGGTAGCACGTATTTATGGTTGTAGTAAATTCTATAGAAACACTTCTCATTTTATTAGTCTTAACAACATCTGTTCATTCATGCACTTGCTATAGGTAACATAACATGCATTTTCAGCCACATATATTTGAATGCATAGTAATTTTATCATCTGTTAATTTTATCATTGCATGCTGAGAATGCTCATAACCCTTGTCTGAGAAGGGCAATGGGCCCCTTAGACTGTCTAGAGCATCCCCATCATGGGAGCATCTGAGAACCTTCTTCTCTCCATTCCTGTTAACTTCACAGAACTTTGGGTCAGATCCTCTTTTAACAGTTTGTTGTGAGATGTTTTTCTGGGTACAAACACATTTTGACAGTGAAGGGGACAGAAGTTCTTCATTTATGCCACATTTTCTTTTTCCACCCTTCAAGTGTTAGCATTTCTGCTGCCTTGCTTTGCTTTTTTTCATGGCCGCTGACATGTGCTTCTCAGTAGTAGATGACAATTCCTTAAAGCTTTTGCAGCGCATCATAAATGACAACTTCCCCTTGCAGAATCAGTGGGAGGCATTGTTCTGCAGAGAGAGTTGGAGTGTCCTGAGGGTGGGACAGAACAGCTGCCAAAACACTAAAGAACACGTCGCTTGCCTTGATCCCATTTTAGTGCTAGCATAAACTTGACTGAGGCCGTTCAGAAGGCAAGAGCACAGTGGAAGGAATGCACAATGAAGTCTGACTGTCTGATGAGGACAGGGTAAAGACCTTGAAAAGGTAGAAGAAATTAGTTTTTCAGAGCAGCTGGGAGCTTGCAAAGGCAGACGGATGGGGCAGAGACAAGGACACAAGGAAAAGGAAGTCCTGACCTAATATCCTCAGTGAACAACAACCTGAGAAATAGCACCAGCACCTGGGCCCCCCCAAAGCAGGTTGAGAGACCTATTTTAAATGTAGTGTTGGTTATTTGTAGCAGATATAGCGTTAATTTAATGTAGTATGTAGGACCTGATAATTAAGTCACATATTGGGTGACTAATGGCATTGTGCATCACTCTATTAGTCTTTCAAGTGCTACAATAGGTATTTCCCCTTGATGTAGGGATTTCCTTTTTTTTTTTTCCTTTTTCCTTTTCCTTTGAATCAGCTGGTGAATGACTGGAAAGCATTGCCTTTGCTGGCAGCTCTAACTGGTGAGTGGGATGGGAACCAGCAGACGTGCAGCAGGTAGGGTCATCTGGTCTCCTGTTGCAGCTCACTAGAGAGCTGCTGCTTCTCTGTTAGCTGTCTTCTAAATTCCCACACCCTCTTTCAGAAAGAAATCTAGGGTCTTCCATGGTTTTGGAGATGTTCAAACTTGGCAATTCCTATGTTTGCTTTGCTTTTCCTACTTCTGTGATGCTTTAGAACTTTCTTTGTCCACTCATTTTGTCTTAGACTAGAATTCCTTTTGCTTCTGGTCAAACTCTTTTAGTCAGTGTTTTGCAGAATGACCAGCCCAGCAGAACCCTATTTGGGCCACTCTATGCTCTCGTACAAATAACAAACACTAATTGTAAAAGGTTTTTATTTCTGCCTTGCCGGATTTAATTCTGCCAGGTAGCGATGTAGCCACCCGCCAACATACCCAGTATAACAATGTTCTAGGAAACAGTTATATGTCATCGTATCGAGCAATGTAATATGAGACTTGTTGGAAACAGACTACTCGGCAAAACAGATTTGGTTTGATCCAGAATGGTAATTCTGAAACACTGAGTTTGTTCTGGAAATCCTGCATTTTACAGTGATTTACTTTTTTTTTTTTCTTGAATGCTTTTAGCTACAGTAACGTGACTCAGTGGTAGCAGTTCTTCAAAACACAGAAAATTGAACTATGGAGTATAACCACTGAGTGCCAATTCATTTCTTCCCTAGTTGCAGAGGGATGGAAATTGGCTCCCTCAATTTAACCACCCTTGAATCAGAGTCCAGTAATCAATACAGCAAAGCTTCAAAAGATCACTAGCAGCAGTAGGGCCTATTAGAGTGATTTCTGTATTTATCCTTCTGTCTTATATTCTGTCTTGGCCTGGTTTATTTAACTGTGTTCTAAGTTGTTTATACCAGGATTATCTTCTCCGGGTAACATTCCTTGATGCTTTTTGATTCTAGTGAAGTTTAAGTAAGAGTTGGCAGAAAGCTTCAGCACACCAAAAAAGCTTCTCAACAGGGTTGAAGTTTGCTCTGAACTTTTCGAGATCTGCAGTTTTGGAGAAGACTTCTGACATTTTGGTATTCTCTTTACGGTGAAAATGAACAACTATGACAGATGAATATCAAAGCCTTGGAAGAAGGGAAAGGTTACTGTATTCTTTTGCATCTTTTCCTCTTAATATTGCAGTGGTGCTTATAAGATAAGGCTTGGGTTTGTTTGTTATTGTTTTGGTGGGTTTTTTTTTTCCAAATTGGTCAGTGTATCCCCACAAAATGAGGGCTGCCTTCTCCCATTGTATGAAATTTTCATGTTTAGTTGTCCAAAGTTCCCATCACATATTGCAGCATCAGAAAACTGATCTATCGTGCTAACTCTTGCTGACACTTGGGTAACTTTAGCTCATCACAGAGAACAAACTTTAAGACCCATCAAATATGAAGACAATAGCTTCTATAGATACCTAATATAAAGCACATGAAAGTTTTATATAGTATATAACTGCTAAGTCACTATGCCAACCAGAAATTAGCCTTGTTATTTCTTTAGCTGAAGATTTGTTTTATAACACAGACTCGGTGACAGAGGCATAAAAGCCCATGTGCAATTTTTCAGATTCAGTTTTGAGATGATTTTAAAGCAGAATAGAAACGTAGACCTTGGAAAACAGGTCTCGGCTGAGGCAAGGAAAGGAGCAGGCTCACGTTCCTCTCGGGCTTTCAGGAGACCAGTGTCTCCAGGAAAGCCAGACAGTGTCTGTCTCTTTTAGAATCTAAATTCTCTTGTTCAGCTTTTAATTTTCTGCAGAGGGATGAATGCCTTCCACGCTAACCCAGACTGGTTAGCATCTCAGTGCTACCGTAGTATCAGCAATAAACAACAATAAGTGACCAGCAGTTCCACTATGCTAGCATTTTCCTACTGGTTGGACTTAGTCTCTGTGGGCAAGGATGTCATGCAGAAGTAATGAACCTCAGAGCACCTCAAAGCTAACAGTGTGCTTCCTCATCAGGTTCCAAGTAGCCTAGCCTGGATTCCTCCCTGTAGAAAAGAGATCTGGTACCACACAGGCACGTTGTAGCACTTGCACCCAATAAGAGAAATAAATATACATTACTGCATTTAAAGTAACATCTGAGGCAGTAAGAATTTCTAAGGATGGATTGCATTGTTGGCTATTCATATATTAAGGTTAAATTAACTGTATCCAAGCCCATTGTACTACTTACAGCTCCCCAGAAACCTGGCAGATATTTAAATGATCACACTTGCTCCTGATTAGAAGCATATAGATTCATTTTTTTATATA
>WUAM01000159.1:7078978-7090566 GCA_024336885.1 Actenoides hombroni | reverse complement strand
CCAACCTAAACCTCCCCTGGGGCAACTTGAGGCCGGTTCCTCTTGTCCTGTCTCTTGTTCCTTGGGAGCAGAGCCCGGCCCCCCCTGGCTCCAACCTCCTGTCAGGGAGCTGGCGAGAGCCAGAAGGTCTCCCCTCAGTCTCCTTCTCTCCAGGCTGAATGAGCCCAGGTCCCTCAGCCGCTCCTCACCAGACATGTGCTCTGGACCTGCGTTCATCGATGCAGAATAAGACGATGCCAAGTGTCCAAGTAGTTTCCTCCTGAACTTTGAAACATTGAACAGCCAGACCTGAGCATGTGCAGGGTTGGTAACACTACAACGCTGCACAAAACACTCACACTAGGTTCAGGAATCTTCCGGAGAGCATTGGCTAACGACACCCAACCGAGTTAGCCCTGCTTCGTGGTAACACCGTAGCTCACACAGCAACACCTTCCTCTCGCACGGTAGCAGACACGCCAACTATCAAAGCTGAATCTCTTCCAAAATACATCAGCCCAAACCACATCCTTCAGCAACAGTGAAACCACGTCCTCACTCATCACCTAAGAACAAGCTCGCACCAAACTTTTGGTGCTCCTCTCCTCGTAACTCTGTTAAATCTCCCTCAGAAGGACAGGGAACCCGATGCTGTACGCTGAAAATATTCCATGTACTTCAAAGATGAGAGAAAAGGCTGTTGCAGAATAGTGTGGGGAGGCCAAGAGCTTATGGGATAATTGTTTTTTTCTTAAAAAAACCAGATGTAAAAGATAAGGACAAGCCTCTGAACACGTTCTTCTGAAACTTTATTTTGCTGACCCTAGACATTTTTGCAACGGATATCTGAAGTATAGGAATTCCAGTAAAATCAAATAAAAAAACTAATTCCTGCTTTTGTTTTCCCACTATTCTGTTTATTTGTTTAAAATGAAGGATCCTACTTCACGTATTACCCACAGCCTAACTTCTCTAGGGTTGCAGTTGCTGAAACACGTGTGGCACTGCATTGCAGAATCTCTCTGCATCCAATTTTCTGCCAGCTCAGAAACTGTCATAGCACATTTAGAAAGACTTGGAACCGAATTTCAAAAATAGGTACCCGTAAGTACCGGAATAAAAGTGGCTTTATGTTCAGTCGAGCTAAGCAGAAGAAAGTAAACACTATTATAAGTAGTTTGCTATTACCTAAAATGCTGGAAAAGTACCCTGACAATGGGCATGTACAAAAGGGAGGAAAAGCCCAACTTACTAAACAAGGCAGTAAAACATTCTGAGCGCCAAGCCGCAGATAAATTAGAGCAATTCAGATGAACACCAAGGTGACATAAACATTAATTACCACATAACTCCCCTCCCATCAGAACAAAAAGAGAAGAATGCAGTAAACAAATTCTATGGTGAAGAACTGTAATACCAATTCGAGGAAATAATCAATGATAGCTGAATGGCCAAGAGAAATACCAATTCAAGGAGGAAATAATCAATGATAGCTGAATAGCAAAGAGAAAGAGACTCAAACTGGACTTGTCCAGCCCTGGTGTGATGCCAGCACCCACGGCAGAGGCACGGGTGAAGCGACACAAGCCTGGTTCCTCCAGCCTATGAGCACCTCCTTGCACGTGAGAAGGTCAGCAAGGGTTAGGTAGAAGCTCTGCTGCCCTTCTATGGATCTGAAACATCTGCCAAGAACCGTTCCAGCACCAGGAAAAAAGCACGTTCCTGGGGAACTTCATTTTGCTGGGAACGCTCGAAACATTGCAACTCTCAGGGAAGAAAAAGTTAAACAAGGGCCGTTCGAGAAGGCAGTTATATCGCTGAAATATGTTACTCTAATTATTTGTTAAATGGAGCGGGGTCTTAGCTGTAACAGAACACCTTTTTAATGGGATTTAAAGCCATACTCCACGGAGGTTTAATTGAGCGTTGAAACGCTTCACACAGAACGCAGGCAAACGACTTTCAGCAGCAGCAACTTTGAACTGGAACCAGGTAGAGCGAGCCTTTGGAACATGGTGCTTTTGCTGCCGAGATACCCATCAACAGCAAAAGGAGCTTGTTAAGAGCATCAGCTTGACCAGGAACCTTCCATAATGCTGGGCGTGAAGCAGCGACTTATTTTGCTGCTTTGTCACCCGCATGCAAAACGCGGCTCGCGTTTGCACGAGTGGGAAATGCAGCAGCGTTCCTAAATAAATAGTTTTTAAATGATCCTTTACCTGCAAGGCACACCATGAACGACTGCAGCACGAGTAGTTCCCAGAGCAACCTCATCTTCAGCTTCCTGGGTCAGAGGAGATGAGTCCGGTAACTACAGAAGAGAAAGGGGCTCCCTGGAAATTTTAGGCCACCTTTAATCTGTAAAAGAGAAAAAAACCATAAAATAAATAAATTACAAGGAGCTTTGAGATCGCTGTTCCTTCTATTTGTCGAGAGTTTGTTTCTTCTTTCCACAAAAGTAGCATCTAAGACCAACAAAGAAACTTCTTTAACCATTTCATGTAAAATCCTTCCGAGGAGTGATTTGTGAGGGTCTAAGGACGCTGGGTACCAGATGAGGATTATGAACTGGAACCCCATAACTGCATCTTCCACTTGGGTGCTGTAAGAGTTCTTCTGTCTCTCAGTTTTGTCATCAGCAGATTCACTCTCTGCCTCTCGGGGGTGATGTGAGGAAGAATGAGTTAACCCTGCAAACCACAGCTAAGAAGGAAGTTGAGATATCCTCTCACTTGTCTCTACAACCACCATCCAGTACCTGAAGGACATCATCTCTGCAAAGTGACACTTTCTAGGAAAGGCTCCCACACTGCTGAGGAAAGAGGGATGCTTATCCCATTCCACTCTCATTCTCATTGCTCTAAAATTCTTAAAAAAAACCCAAACCCACAGCCCTTGAAACATCTCCAGGTAAAACCTGATCTTTTCTTTGCACTCAATTCCAACTTGCAAATAGTTAAAATTTTTAAACAGGCAATTTGAAGACTTTCTCAGCTTGTCACGGCGAAGTACCCTCCCCACACAACTCAAGGGAGAAAAAAAATGCCTCCTTTTATGAAAAGAACCTTTTTCAGAGCAGGCATTTAAATATTAAAAATAAATAAGTCAAGTCAGACACACATTCTTTATAATTTATTCATACTGCTGAAGGCTGGAAGTTGGCGCTTACCAGACAAACTGCATGACTAATAGCATGTGAAGGGGTATCACGAGAGGTCTCTGCCTGCTTTTGTGAGTTAAAACTGCTAAGATTCTTCTAATAAAGTCAGGTTCGATGCGCTGAGAAGACTAACAACCTTCATCCCTCTGCTCTGAAGATGCAACTTTGAAGGGGGGGGGAGAGATTAACTGAATATATTCATCTATTCCCACACAGTCTGATTAGGCTGGCTGGGGGTTAGCAGGAAGGACTAATCAATGAAAGCTAATAACAACTTAAGTGAATGATTAAGAGTAATAATCATTAATTTTTCCAGGAAAATGTCATCATGGACCTTTATATTGATTGACATAGCTGAGCAGTTACTCTCTGTTTAGAGTGAACTCAAGAAATGTATTTTTTTTACCCTATATAGTCCCAATACACGGACAAATACACTTTCCTCCAAGTACCAAACTCCGTTGGCTATAACTCCACCTATACAGGAGATTTCTACCAAAAGCCAGTCTTGGGTTTTACTCTAGTTCAAGTGAGATTGGAGAGATAAATCTTGTATTCAGCAGCAGCTCCTACAATTCTTTTGTATCCTCATTTTCCTACATATTATCCCCATCAATAAGCCCATTGTGTCACTTAAAAAAAGCAACCTAGGAATGTAAAACCCCAGGTCTGACCAAAGCCAAGCAAAATGCCTCTGTTTCAGAGAATCATAGAATCACAGAATGTTAGAGGTTGGAAGGGACCTCTAGAGATCATCGAGTCCAACCCTCCTGCCAGAGAAGGGTCACCCAGGGCATGTTGCTCAGGAACACATCCAGATGGGTTTTGAAAGTCTCCAGAGAAGGAGACTCCACAACCTCTCTGGGCAGCCTGGTCCAGGCTCTGTCACCCTCACAGGAAAGAAGCTTCTCCTCATGTTGAGGTGGAACCTTCTATGCTCAAGTTTATACCCACCGTTCCTCGTCCTATTACTGGGCACCACAGAAAAGAGATTGGCCCCTTCCATTTGACACCCACCCCTCAGATATTTATAGACATTCATAAGATCCCCTCTCAGGCTTCTCCTCTCCAGACTACACAGCCCCAGTTCCCTCAGTCTTTCTTCACAGGGGAGATGCTCAAGTCCCTTCATCATCCTCATAGCTCTCTGTTGGACTCTTTCCAGTAGATCCCTGTCATTTATTTCATGGTCTTTGAGGATGGTGCTTCTGGAGATGTGACCATATAAGGGCATGTGGTGATAGGACAAGGGACAATGGTTTTAAAATAGATCAGGGTAGATTTAGGTTAGACATCAGGAAGAAGTTCTTTACTATGAGACTGGTAAGACATTGGAACAGGATGCCCAGAGAAGTGGTGGACACTTCATCCCTTGACGTGTTTAAGACCAGGCTGGATGGAACTTTGAGCAACCTGCTCTAGTGGGAAGTGCCCATGGCAGGGGGGTTGGAAATAGATGGTTCTTAAGGTCCCTTCCAACTCAAGCTATTCTATTATTTTATGACGGAGTTGAGGGACAATTCTTCACAGAAGATCATGGGGACGGCTGTCCTGCTTGCAGGACCCAAGGCTGTTTGCATCACATTCCTGCTACTCTCTTGGAACTGAGATGGCCATTTGGGTATTTTATTCCCCTGTTTTCCACAGATGCAAGAAAATTCATGAATAGTCTTAAATTTATTACTCCTCCCCAGTGCAACTTCTCCTCCTACCAGAGGTGCTCCTGACTCGCCACCCCTTTGGGAAAAATTCTGGCTGCGTTGTGGATTTTGAAAACTGATTTTTATTTACTTATTTATTTATTTTCTACTTAGGAAATCATGCCTCTCTAAGCATTTTAAACACTAGCACAAAACACTTCAAGATTACTAATGTAAATTAAATTTTAGCTTAAAAGAGTATTAAAAATAGCAGGCTCTTTCTTTCCTCCCAAGATGTTTCGACACAATCACTGGGTCTCACTTTCAGCCCAAAATAAAATATGCTAAAAATATACAGTTTTCAGTGCTCAGCACATTTAATTATTAAGTCCAGTGAAAAAGCTGAAAGTCTGCCCTATTATTTAGCTATCCAAAACTGACTCCAGAGAACCAGCTGACATCAGAGGGTCGCACATGTGCTTCCAAGAAAAATTTTCAGACAGCTGAATGGGAAAAGTTGGTTGCAGTATGAACAAACTCTCTGTACGCAGCACTGAGACTCCCGTTGGCATTTCCATCAATGCTCGTGGCGACTCTATGTGCACTTACATAGCCAAAGTATACACCCTGTCATAATTTCCTTAGGATACACTCCTAGAAGAGGCTCCAGCGTGTGCTTTCTAAAAATATGGAACAGTACCACATTCTGCTGCCAGCCTCAGAATTGCTATCGCTGGATTAATATTGAAGTTTCAGAAGCATCATCTTCCTGGTGCTTGGTAACAGCCCTCCCAGGAACACCACTGAAAACAGGGACCTGGAGACTCAGCTGCCAGCTGAGCCCTGGCCCCACAGAGCCACACAACAACCCACGCTCTTGACTTCTACTGGTACATCTAACACGGGCTAGGAAGTAGCAGAAAGTTTCCCCAAGAGAAACGCTGCCCGTCCTAGCAGAAAAAGTAAGGAAAAAGGTAAATTAGATTATTGCCATTAAAAACATTTTCCCCAGGTTAAAATAGGGAGGTATTCAAGATACAGTTCCGTTGTCATTTCGCACAACGTTCCTCATTTCACATGTGAATGAGTCCAATCTTCCAAATGTTTCCCTGTGAACACTGCTACTATTCATATCAGCAGGTCCATTGTTCAGAGATGTGTAAAAACTGTTGAAATACGTTGACTTTTTACATCAACAACTTTAAGGAAAGGCAACATTTGCGCACGAGCAAAAAACATATAATTGAAAAGATCCTTCCCATTTCTAAACGCTCCCTGACTATAAAATCCCCAGGGAGCTTGCACTGCTTCTGAAGGAGAATATAAGAGGCCTGAAAACTCGCAAAGTTTAATATTTTATTTCCAGAAGGAAGCGTATGTAGTTTCAGCACTATACAAGTTGGGTTTTTTTTAAAGATGAAAATGAGATAGCTGTGCTTCGGTTCAGAAGTGCAGCCCGTTAGAAAACCCAGCGCCAACACACGTGTGCAGATGGCTTTTTAACTCTACTTTTGGCAATGCACTCATTGCAATTTCTTTTGAAAGGCACCTTTGTTTGTAATTGGATTCTGACGAAGAAAGTCGACTCTGAGGGCTCTGACTGCAGCCGGGCATGAGGGGAAAGGCAAAAAAGATGTGTGCAGAGGTAGTATTTGCAGTGAATTTTCCTCAGTTGGTAGGCACGGCCCTTTTGCCAGTAATTCCATTTGGAGATTTCATGATCAGCACTTCTGAAAAAAACCCCAAAACAACACAAAAAAACCCCAAACTACAAAAAGAAACAAGCAAAAAAAAAAAACCCAAATAAAAATGAAAAACCTAAAGGTGAGGTTTGTGGAGCTATAGGACACAATCAGAACATGAAAAATACCTTTGCAGATATAATTTGCACTAGATGTGCTCCCCATTTTGCAAATGTTCTGATGGAAAATTTGCAGAACATGCCTAAGCCCCTCGAGCCTTGCAGCAATAGCAGCAAGAAGGAAGGCTTGGCAATCATCTCACGTTTTTCTACTGCACGTCGGTGTGCTGCACGGTGCCAATTCTGCTAAACTCCAAAATAAATCACTGTTAATGAAGCATGCTGCACATACAGACAGCAACAGGCTCATCTGAATCACCTCAACAAAGGAAGAGCTAAGGGTAAGCACGGAACGCTCTGAGCACCGACATGCGAGCTCTTAGATTTAAGGTGGTATCTACCCTCTGACCCCGAGGGCAAGAGCCAGAGTCTGACGTGAATTCTCTACTCTCCTGAAGAGCAACGTTAAATTATGGTGCCAAAAGCTCCAAAAAGTTACCAAGGTTTTTAAACGGAAGTATAGTATCATAAAAATAACCTTCAGGCTTGGATGCAGAAGAGAAAACAGAGCTATGGGTCACCCAACTGCTCACTGGTGATGTACAACTTGGGGATCTACCGCTGCCGAGCGCACAAAATGTTTGCATGTCCAGGTAAGATAGCATATGGTCAATGTATGCAAGAACACCTACATTAGGTGCAGGTTGTAGGTAAAGTCTAGAAAGACTGGTCCCAGCAAAACCTGAGCACAAATGTTAGGTGCGTGTTTCAGGTCAAGTGTAGAAAGACTAGTCCCAGCAAAACCTAAGCACAAACTCAAATTCATCTCATTTACACCAAAAACAATGTTAGGAAATAAGCCAGAGAAAGCTTTCTGAGATTCAAGAGAAACCCTTTTCCCTAATATAAAGATACCTTCTTCTAATATACACGTACAAAAAGATCTAGATCCATCAAAGACATGGTTGCTGGGTTCTTCTCAAGCCTTAAGAACATCACTAAGAAGTCTACAAAGCTACACCAAAACGCCATTAACCCATTTCCATCTCTGCAAATGCCCTTTCCAGAAGTTTACAGACTTCACAGTCCTGGCAGTGCAGGAATAAGTCCCTTTTTTTGACAAGACACTGTAAGACATTTAAGCTTTGAACACTTCAGGAGCAGCGTTAACAGAGCATTACTGAAAATTAAATGGTTAGTTGTAAATGAAGTGAATTCACTTCAGAAGATTTTAAGCTCTTTACTTGAATACTTCTGGGTTTTGACCCCTCCACACCACATTCAATGGACAACGCAGTCATTTATTGTCAAAATAACCACAATGAAACGCACTGGCCACCAGTGCCTTTAGAGTCCCCAAGTACTCTAAGGAATGAAACGTCTTCTCTGGAAAGAAATATTCACAAAACCCAGTGAAACATTCACAAAATCCAGGGCTCAGTGCACAGCTTACGTCATCCTCTTTGAGGTATGTCTGTCACACTTCCCTCAGACAAGGGGAGAATATGAAAATTTCAAATTTGGGAGAAGAATTAACATCAAAATCCATTTCTCCTCACTACATCATGGGCAAAATTATCTGCTTCTTGTTAAAACAGCCTTCGGTCTGCTTGTGATCTGGAGTTCCCCTTGCAGCCTTCTTTGCAGGACAGGTGTTTTATCTATTTTATCACTTTGGAAATTTTCAATTTAGACTTCACCACAGGCCAATTCTATTTACTTTCCTGAAGGATGGATATAACTGCCTGAAAAAGCCAGAGTTGGACTGACATAGAGTCTGCCTTTGGTCTCACGTTTTCCAGTATTTTTATTAACAGCGATGATGGAACAGAAGAAGGTGTGCTTATTCAGTCTGCTGGTGACACTAAGTGGCTGCAGGTACCTCTGAGGATGTGAACATAATTCAAAATCACCTTGACAGGCTGGACATAAAACCAGACTAAACCAGAAGGATGGATTTATGTAAGAGGCAAGCACTGCAGTAAATAGGATGCTGCACTAAGTAGCACAGATGCTGGGGAGCAACTGGCTGGGTGATAGCTCTGCCCTGACCCACACATGGCTGAACACATCAGCCACGCCCTGGGACTGTGCAAGCAGCAAAAAAACCCTGCCTGGGAGATATAAACCAGGTCTGCAGGTCCTTTCCATCTGAGAATTTCTGCTAGCTAAGCAACCTGTCACTCTTCCCCTGCACCGGGAGCCTCAGATGCAGTACTACACGTATGCACGCGGTGCTGCGTGTCAAGGCAGATTTGCCCCAGACAGAAGCATCCAAAGGAGAACACCACAAACGATTAGAAGTCTATCAAACACGTCCTGTAAGTGAAAAACAAATGGAGCTGTTGAAAGAATAACAAAGAGAAAATTGTTCCTGAAGAATAAGAAGAGAAAGAACTAGTAAATAATTAGTCATAAAGAATAATGAAGAGCAAGTTGTTCCTAATTACAAAGAGAAAGATTCATTAAAGGCTTAATCCTAAAGACAAACAAAGAGAAAACAATATTAACACATGTAAAAGAAGGAAATAGTTTGTTCCCATGTCCAAAATGGACAAAAAAAGAATCAATACTCAAAAGAGGTTAAGGTTGGACTTGGGGGGAAAAACTTGCAATGTTAAGGCCAGATCAAGCACAGGAATAGGCTGTCCAAAGAGGCTCCAGATTATCCATTGCTGATGTTCCATATGATAAATTTAAGTCCAGCACAGCCTAGATATTGAGGACAGTGACATCATGGATATTGTTTCCAGAAATACCAATACTTGGAACCCTAAACCTTTGGGTTCTTCAGTTCTGTTTGTGAGCCGAGGTGGTTTCCCATCTGATCAGCAATTGGTAGAACAATAACCTTGAGCCTCAGATAATTAACTGAAAAGTCACTTAGACCGATGTGCTGAATGGTAGCATGGAGTTGTCCTCTACAAATAAAGGTTAAAAACTGTTCAGCTTAAGTAAGGGGTCATGGGGCAAAAGCAGTGAGGTTTCTTTCATGCAAGTTTTTTCCTAAATTAAAGAAAATTGCTTTTACTGTGAAAGGGGTTAAACAGTGTTATCCAGGGGAGTGGCACAAGGAATTCACTCCTAACAAGGCTGTGGCAGATAGAAAATGCTAACAGCAGCTGGAGAAAGCATCAGGATTAGACCTTATTCAGTGGGGCTACAGTTCAATACATCAGCCCCTAAGGATGCAAGAGTGTCCTCCTCACAACTTAGCATCCAAAAGCAACGAGGAGGTTGGACACCTTTGCAAGCGCGTTAGTGCGAGGGGCAGGAGCTGCGTCATCCAGGGTAAACTAGTGAGAAATCAGTGATGCTGGAAGAGATGATGCAGACGAGCTGTGAAATGTCCAAGATGCTTAAACCACGGGTGGCTTTTTGTCTGTGTTGCTCAGAAATAGCTGGTAGCCCATGCTGCTAGAAAGCATCACAGTGATACACTCCTCTTCGAAGCATCCACTCCGGTCTCCTGCCAGCCCCTGCTCCTGAACACTGGCTGTGGCCCAGATTTAGCAAAGCGTTGGATTTCTAAGCCTGATCTAACTTTGCTGAATCCAGGCCTGGGTGTCAGGAGAGGCACAAGCTCTCTTCAGCAGATGCAATCAGCGACCCGCAAAATTAAACGGCCAAAAATAGAAGGTGTCTAAAAGACGCGGCCCCAACAGTGCAAATCTTCACAGTAACCCTGTTTTGATGTAGATATCACTGAATTTTCTCAGCACTCAAAAGACAGGTTTTTTTGGGGCTTTTTTTCTGCTGTGGTAGCTGTTGTTATGAGCCCTGAGATCAACACTGGCTTTCTCTTTTGCATAAGGGAAACGGGAATTGGAAAAGATGGCCTGGGAAGATGAAGGGTGGCAGGAGACCGCTGGTGGCATCTCTCGCCGAGCTCTCCTCGTTCTCTCAGCACATCTGTCAGATCCTGATCTATCTCAGGCTTCTTTGTTGAAATTATCCCTTCTGGAGTTGCACTTAAGACACAATTCACAAGTTATGAAATATATACGGGCATACTGTGCCTGATAAAGCAAACAAGCGACACACGCAGCATGTTTCTGAGACGTGCTTATGATAAATGGGAAGGAAGTACTTCAAAAAATTAATTATCTTTTAAAAAAAAAGAAAAAAAGACGGAGAAAAACAATGTCAGTTTTTACCCTGTGTTTCCTCCTTTGGGCATTCAGCCACACTCAGTAAGCAGAGACTTCATTTCACTGGATCAAGGGAGTCAGGGCACCTCAACAGATGCAAGTCCCCAATTCACTCCAGTCATTTTTATTTGGCAGGCTGTTGGGTCTTCAAGTGGGAGCTGTCCCAGAGCTGCCTTCTCGTTGTCACACCCTTGCCACCGCTCAGTCCTCACCGAGGAGCACGCCGAAGCAGATGCAGGCAGAAAGCAAGGCTTACATCCATCAGGTTAAGACAATCAATATAATTCTAACAGTATTAGCAAAGATTGCTGAAGGAATAATTGGGTAAGTGCCGTGAATTACAAGCCCTGGAGTTGAAACACAGTTTCTTCTCCGTTAAGTTTTTTCAGTGTTTTTCCAGCTCTGGAGTCCTCAGCACAAAAAGGACATGAATCTGTTGGAGCGGGTACAGAGGAAACCACAAAAATGATCCAAGGGCTGGAACGCCTCTGCTGAGAGAATCACAGAATGGCTTGGGCTGGAAGGGACCTCCAAAGGTCATCTAGTCCAGTCCCCTGCAGTGAGCAGGGATACCCTCAACCAGACCAGGCTGTTCAGAGCCTTGTCCAACCTCACCTTGAGTATATCCAGGGATGGGGCCTCAACCACTTCCCTGGGTAGCCTATTCCACTATTCTACCACCCTCAATGTAAAGAACTTCTTCCTGATATCCAATCGAAATCTACTCTTCTCTAAGTTGGGGTGTTCAGCCCGGAGAAGAGAAGGCTCTGGGGAAACCTCCTGGGGGCCTTTCAGGACTTGAAGGGGCCTGTCAGAAAGATGGGGACAGACTTTTGAGCAGGGCCTGTTGGGACAGG
>WUAM01000159.1:7057532-7075620 GCA_024336885.1 Actenoides hombroni | reverse complement strand
TCTCTGGGCAGCCTGGGCCAGGCTCTGTCACCCTCACAGGGAAGAAGTTTTTCCTCATGTTGAGGTGGAACTTCCTGTGTTTCAGCTGCTACCATCACCTCTTGTCCTGTCACAGGGCACCACTGACAAGAGCCTGGCCCCTTCTACTGGACACCCACCCTGCAGAGATTTGTAAACATTCATAAGATCCTCTCTCAGGCTTCTCTTCTCCAGGCTAAACAGCCCCAGAGCTCTCTCCCTTTCTTCATAAGAGATGTTCCAGTCCCTTAATTATCTCTGTAGCTTCTGTTGGACTCTCTCTAGTACTTCCCTATCCCTCTTGAACTGGGGAGCCCAGAACTGAACACAATACTCCAGAAGTCCGTACTCTACTTCGATCACAACTTTCCACACAGATGAAAACTGCAGAGAACCAAAGTCATTTTAGAACATCTGTCGTCACAAATGCAACATGACACATCCACTCAGATGTTTGTGTTGAGTACTATCTCCTACAGCTGCCTACATTTTAATCGCGATTTGCTTTTCCGCCTGCCAGTGTGACTTCAGCTACAACACACTGTGTTTGTGTTGAGTTTTTTGGTACTCTGTAAGCTTGGCAGACCAGGTGTTTCCTTCTGACAAAACACATAAACAACAACAGAGCAGGTTTCCCTACGGGGAACAGAGCAAAGGAGGTGCCTGTCCAGAATCTCCTGGGCATTGCATCTCTCTTGGTCAACGAGCACAGCCAGAGCTAACAACCAAACACCTCAACACATCTTCATTTCTAGAAAGGCTGAAAGGCAACAGCTTTCTCATTGCTATGGCTAGTTAGTAACCTTGCTTAGTATGAATCCTACATTCAGCAGCAAAAACATTTCACTAACTGCCTGCAACTCTTAGACATGTTACTCGGGCTCTGATTCTTCAGCCAAGAGACTAAAGCACAAGGTCTCTTCACTGAACACCTTCACCCACACCTGTGTAGTCATCACCCACGCTCAAAAATGTCCCTGTCTACTGGAAGGACTCTCCACTTCCCTCACACTGCACCAGGATAAGCTGCCATGCTTTGATCATGTACTTTGTGCACATAATTTCTTCTCACTTACTGACACCTACCAAGCAAACGCCTGCACAGAAAACAGCAAAGCTCCTGCGTTTCCAACAGCCAGATCCCAGTGCACCTCCAGGGTGGGTGTTACCACCCACTACAGAACGCTGGGGTCTGCATTTTATTACATTTTTTTACCTCACGCATGATTTTTTTTTTAAACCCATGATTTTTTTTTTTAAACACATTTAGGCACCCGAACGTCGCTAAAGGCAATTACCTCTTAAACACCTCACTATAAACTATTCGAGTTTCATAATCATTTCTACGGTGACTTACCAGTGCATGTGGCAGCCGTTCCCAAATTCCTCCCCGTGGTCTTATACTTGATGTTTTTTCCACCTCCAGTACATCCTCTCTTCTCCCCTCAGCAGGAAGCTGCTTCTCTGCGTTTCATTTGACCACAGTCCTCTTAGACGGCTACTGCCTTATTTACATTTCCTCTGCAGAGCGCCTGAATTTCTATCCCCTGATATAGGGTTTCCTTCTGGCAAGACTTAAATTTGTCTTCTTTAGTCCATTTGCCAACTGCCTGGGATAGTCAGCTTCTGTAAATTCTCCCATCTCCTTTAAAAGCTACACCCTTGCGTTTTAGCTCTTGCCATAAGATAAGACTTTATTTTCTTGGTTATCTTTGCCATGCTTTCCCCTCACATTAAAAATCACTGGTTTTCCACACTCAAAAACCAGGCTGATACTGGTGCAGCCCGTTGCTTTACAAGCAAAACTGCTTTATAGGTTCCTTGAGAATACGTACCTTTTAATAGTAGTAAAACAGACCTCTAACAAAGGCTTTTTGTGCAATAAATAGAGGCAGGTCTTACCTGTGATTTATAGCTTGCCTCCTACCGTACAATAAACCCGCCTGCTGCACCATTGGAACTATTAACTAACCAGCATTGAGCTGAACATTCAAAAAAGAAAAAAATCTTCTGATTCACTGGTTCAAAGCCAAACGTACGATGTCGCTGAAGTTAATACGGAAAACTGCAGCTAAGGAATTAACAGCTTAAAGAAATCAAAGATCCCTGTCATCGCTGTACTCTGCGTACCAGAGCCTGGGTAGCTGGAAGTACACTTTGCTTTAATTTGCTTTAAAATGGATGTACATTTCTAAGATGGAAAGAATGCAGTAAAATAACAATTAAAAAAAAAAAGGGGGCAGATCTTGCATCAGTGCTTTCCTTTAATTAGGTCGGGCCCGTTCAGTGAGCCTGGTGATACTTTGAAACCCAAAAGCAATAGGATTTTCATTGAGCGCATAAAAAATTTAACTATTTCATGGTTCAATATTCTATACCATATATACGTTTCATCAGCAATGGCATTACCAAAGCTAAACTAAAGCAGAGAAAAACTGAAATGGTTATCTATCAACTCTCAGCAATAAAGGGATTTAAATTATGCGCAATAAAGCATTTAAAGGATACAGAAAATACTGTTTTCTGTTACGTGCCTTAGTGGTTTAAGAATACCAGGGACTGCTTTATGCCATCTATACAGAAACCTTTCATTAAATGATTTTTCCAGCCTACTTTTGAGCGTAAAGCAGGCTGGGGTCTCTCTTTTTCAATCGCTACGCCTGGAAAAGAGGACGACGACGCCGGGAACGGCGCGACAGGAGCCCTGAGAGACACCCAAGGACCATCCAAGAGCTTCCCGTAGCGCACGTGCGGAATGTTTCCTAAGAACTCAGCTTTTTCTTTCAATAAAGCCAGACTCTGTTTTGCAAGGGGGCCACAACTGCTTTATTTATCAAGGTTTTCAAACGTGGGTCGAATTTTTCCTCCGTAAATAAGAGCGCACAGCTACGAGCAGCTCTCAGTATTTTTTGTTCTTTAATGCAAACCAGACACGGAGGCGATTACCCCACAGCTCATCCTAGCACCAAAATCAACTCTGTTTCTCTGCTTGAAGCGAGAAAAGTGACAGGCATAAAAATATTACCTAGAGAATTCACACTAGGGTGATAAAGTTGTGCTTAATTCTGCTAGGAAAGTTCGGCAATGGGGCCAAGTTTCAGCAACATGATAAAGAAAATTCTTAAGGTAGAAGCTTTGGTCGTGTAAAAGCGAGAATCCACTGTGGGTTTGTTTATTTATTTCTGCTTTTAAAGGAAAATGTATTTATTTGCAAAAGCCTGACACAAATTATTAAGTACACTGGTGTTTGCTAATGTAGTGCATGCTGAAGCAGTCCCCCATTCGCTCCTGCATCTGCTTATAATCATTACAGAAATGCTGAAATTACAACATGCCTAAGAAAATAAATTATCATCATAATAGTCACATCAGCCCTTTCACTGGTGCTCATTGGGGATGCCTTTTATTCTGAAATCAGGGCAAGTTTCTTCTTTCAATTAGGGAAAAAATGCTGAAAACAACAAACCTTAAACACACTCATCGCACACGCTTAATTCAGAGCTACTGTCTTCCCTGAAAGAAGAAAGCTTCAGAATAAAACCCCAGTGCACCTCTGCGGGGTAGCATGCCAATTCCCTCAGGTACATACCCAATACTTCATTGATGTTTCACCATCTCCACTTGCTATAGGTTACGTTTTCCTTATTCTACCCCCTCGGACTCCTTGGCTCCAGGAATATCTGTAGCACGTTAAGTAACTAGATACTGCTGCTCTTTTCTTCCTGTGCTGTTCTCCTCAGCCAAATCTAAGGAGAATAAACCCTGTCCTTGCTAGCAACACACTCCCATACTCCACAGCTTGGGGTCTTCTCTGCTTTGAGACTTACTACCTCTTCAGCAGAAAAATTATCTGCTCTTTTGATGCACCCACTGCACTGCAGGATTTCATGCATCTTGTCCAACTTACTCTGGCCCTCCAGTAAGACCAATTCAGGGTGGCTTCAAAGCACCCCGAGGCTTTGAGTTTCAACCAGAAGAAAATGAACTCCAACGACAGAGCATTTAAACCCGCGTGTGAAAAACCACGTGAAACTGCAGAGTGACATTTACTAAGATCACACCACATCCCCCCTCCCCAAAAATCTATACACCTGGATACGTGCTGCTAGCCATCTTAAATGTCACTGCCACCACTCAGAAACTGCACAGCCTTGTAAAACCCACAGTAGTACCCAAACGTGAGGGTAAGGTAAGTACCCAAATGTCTTGGAGGTATTGACTCGGCTCTCTTGGCCAGGTGGGGTTCAGCAGGCTCACGTAACCATCAGTGCACGTTATCGAGGAGGTGGAGGAGAATGGTCCAGCCATCGATGGGGACAGCTAAAGTGCCACGACAACTCCTTCTGTAAGTGTTACCTTAATGCATCTTTGTCAGTATTTTTAAGTTTATTAAGTATTTATTAAGTTGCTCTAGAGCATACCTAAAGCTTCAGGCTTTATTTTAGGAAGTATAGGGTTATCTAGGCACTTGGAAGCATCTGTGAGAATAAAAGCAAAGACTTCGTTCCAGCCATTTATCATGCAACTCTAATTTCTGCTTTCACACTACTCCCAAGAAACCAAAGTGAAAAGTCTTCCCGGGCAAAGCGTAAGGCTTCTCTCAACTCACTTCTCAGCATTTAAACGGAACGAATCGACATTGCCAACGTTCTACCACCAAAGCCACAAGCAACCCCAAAAGTTTTAGAGCGCAAAGAGCGGCATCGGACGCGGCACTTCCCCAGCCCTCCATCCCCGTGTCTCCAGCTGCCCTCTCAACGAGTAGTTTCTCTATTCTAGCAGAGGATGCAACGGCCAGGAAACAATTCTGCTGCGGCGAAATCGTTTGTCCCACTTTTGTCCCCGATATACCTGGCTGAACCATTCCTGCTTGTTATTGACGCTCGGCTCCGAGACGATGCAGAGCTCTCCTACGCCACCAGATCTTTAACTTTGGCAGAAAGCATTTGGTCTAAAGGGCGGCTGATTTCCTTAAATGAATCAATTACGTGCCTGTGAAAGAGAAGCCAAAGGAAACGTTGAGCTCTGCACAGATGATTCTGTCTCACCAGCTTGATTCAGTGAAGAGCAGCAGAAGAGAACACGGAAAGCAGCTGGCAGGGCCTCATCCACAGGCAGCCGTGGAGGAAAACTGGTCCTTACAGCGCTGTACTGGGAAGGGGCCCAGTTTCTCTCTCCACGTTAAAGCGAATCGGACGCAGGACCTGTTCCCCGCATCCCTGACTGTCCTCACTGGGATGGGCTGGAGGCTGCCTGGCTGCTCGGCTCCCCAGGGACCTCTGTGACGAGCAGCCAACAAGGGAGCAGCACCCAGCCCAGCCCAGCCCAGCCCTCCCCAGCACCCGCCTGCCGAGGGGACCCATCCTGCTCCCTCATCCCCTGCTCTGAGCCTATCAAAATTCAGGGTGAAAAACACACACCAACCACATTCTACTAGCTCACAGGTTCACTGCGGGCTATAATCCCATCACCACTGAGAGACGATTAGAGAAATCCCTGTAATTAAACTGGGTGCTGTGTTTCCATGTAGGCTGAGGAGCCTGTGCCACCCCAGCAGCCCCGTTTAGCTGTGCACGGGGCTGCACACGCCGAAGCATCACCTCACTTCCCTCTGTGTAAACCCTTCCTTTCTTTGCTGGCTTAATCTCTGGGGAGCAGGCTCTCCTCGAAGTCTCCCCTTCAAAGACACCAATAGAAAAAAAAAAAATACCTTCATATATCATTACATTTTTCAAGGAATATGTTTTTATCACAGTGAGGGCAGCTCTACAGACGCATCTTTCCCCTACACATACTGCAGGCTTATTGCCTTATGCACGTTTTCTTTAAGCATCAAATCCCCTAGTTCGTAAGGTCAGCATAACAAATATTTAATCGCCACCTTTATTTTTAAGTAAGCAGATTCCTTTCCCCACAGTCCTTTTGAATCACTACAGACGGCACTTAAGCCTCCTCAACACAGCCCCGGGTTAACAAACCTCGGGCGTTGCGATTGTAAGAACTAAATTCACACCCGTGCATCAAAAAAACCAGACGGGGAGAAAGAGTTCAGGAAAAGTCAGGATGTAGATTTGCTGAAGGAAGTATCTGGAGGACACCTGCAGTACTGTCATCCCTGATCCAAAGGATGCCCAAGGACACAGATCCCAGACTCAGCACAACCGCTCCCAGGTTGCCAATGGAAACGGGAACCATCAGTGTTTTCAGGAAACCACTTCCAGGGCTTCAAGCAAAAGCAATATTTACTCTTTTTTTTACAATATATACTGGAGTAAATCAAAGCCATTCACTTCCGAAACAGGAAAAGACTGGAACTAAAGCTTCTCCAAAGTGACAGACAAACGGACCAACGTCTAGCTTCCATACAATCCACCTCGCGTTCGCAATACGCTGCCTGGGATTCCTGCCTGCCAAACTCTTTGTAATTGAGAGCAGAACGCACGTTTCAATTTTGTTTGCGTGTCAATTAGATATTTCTGCAGTCATTTATTAGAAAATAAAAATTATATCATTCCATTTTTAATATAATATTCCGAAACTGCAGCTTTTGAGCAGATAACCACGCTTCTATTATAACTTTATGTAAATTGCCATAGACCCAGTGAATTCAATTAACTGAACTGAATTGCAATTTGCAGAGAAGCCTGGGCCAATAATTCAAAAACCACATTTTTTCAACATCCTTCAATTGACCAGTGCTTACAAATCTGTCATTTCGATTGTCGCTATTGTTACAGCGCTGTCAGCCTCCATATTTCATAGAAACTGCGAGATGCCCACAAAAAACAGGTTAATTAAGGAGCTCTCGCACATCCCCAGCCATATTAACAGGCAGCCCCCGCGAGCAAACAAGAAGTGAAGCAAATGAAAATATCCTGAAGTATTTATTCTGTAATAAAATGGAAATAAAGACTTTAATTGCCTTTAAGTTCTATTCAGTCTTCATCGCCTTTGCAATTACATAGATTCTTTTTTTTTTTTTTGCTCTTCTTTGGATTGGATTCACTGCGGTGCCCTGTGACTCATATTTGTTTCTAAATGGTGGCAGTAATTAGTAAACACAATTCCTTCTAGTTCTGTTTGTCCCTGTTGGGATGTATTCCCTTGGAGACAGACTATCAAAGACAGGAAGACTTGCAACTTTTTTAATTGCATGATGTCTCCACGATTTCTTTAGAGTAGAATTCATTGCGGTAACGTAAACACAACGTTACTGAAAAGAAAGCACAAATTCATTGTTAAATCATTCCGTGAGTGTGACACCAACAAAACCCCCAACAAAAGCCAAGGTAATTTATAAAGCAAAGGTACTTTCTTCCCTAAAGGTGAAGGCCTTCGCCAAAAGAAACTTTACACCCAGCAAACTTAAGCCTATTTGCTATAAAACTCCCCTCTCCTGCTACTGAAGTTCATTCCCTGTTTTCCAGAAGTTTTGTGTCTCTGATGAAGGCCAGATTTTCCTGTTGGGAGTAAATCAGCTTTGCAGGGTCATTTTTTGTCCTTGCCCTTTGTGCGAAGAAGACTATACTCTTGAAGAGTTATCTGGTTTTAGAGAGGTAAAATTAAAACAAAAATAATTAAGGAATCCAGGTGAGGACAAAAATGACCTTCTGATTAATAAGCTACATCGAGTGTCAGAATCTCTCAGAGTTCTGTTTCTCAGGGTTTGTTTTGGTTTTTTTTTTCTCAACAGTTTAACATCCCCCATATACCAAACAAATTCTGGGCTCACAGAAAGCTCAGATCAGGGTTGCTGTCTGGAGAGAAAATAACTAGGTGTTGCAATGACAAGCTCCTTTAAAGCATTTCTGCAGAACATCAAGCTTTGTGCAGACAATCCTTTGGAAAAAAAAAAAAAAGGTAAAATTAAAGTTGTGGAGGTTTTATTTCTACACCATTTTTTTCTTTTCCTACATCTCATCCCAGGGAATTACTGTACTATTAGAGGTGATGACTCACAGCATCCTGGTCCATCCTGGAACAGGTGGGAAGGTGAAGTTGTAGAGCATGTAGAGGTGGTTATGGGAACAACACCATCTTTTTAGGGTGGTATTAAATTTAAAATAAGATTTAGAAAGCGAAGGGAGACAGAAGGGGTTTGCACAATACTGTGATAAACCAGCACTTGCTCCCTCGATGGGATAACACCTACCATGTATCACTTCAGCATGGTGAAGGCAAGGATGCTGAATAACGAACACAACTCAAGTGACAGATACCTTTCCAGAATGCTTTTTTGGTTGTGCATGCCATTAAGGGATCACTTGCCAGGAGCCCCGTACACAGCAAAACATCCAAAGTACAATCCTCATCCTTTTATGATTCAGCTAAGTTGTTTCCAGTAAATAACAGAAGTCAAGAAGAACTTTAATTACTCAGCTTCAGCAAGTTCTCCCATAAAAGATGAGAGCTATCAACTAAAGTATACACTGGATGAGTAGAAAAACCATACTGGAAAATTCACAAGAAAAGCACTTAGGTTTAGAAAAAGAAGGAAAATTACCCTACGTGTTATTTCAAGACTATATTAAGAGGTGGTCATGAAAGGGTAGATTTATTCTCTCTTACATCTTTGATGACACATCAAATGGATCACAGTCATCAAAGATAGAATAGTGATGCTTGGTAAAACTCGTTCTTTTAATGGTACCCATATTTTTCTTCCATTATGACTTGAACAAATAACGTTTCTATGATCATCAGAATATACAGAATGGTTAAGACAACTGGTTGATCATCCCACCAAATCAAAAAGTGTATTTTTCCAATCTGCAAAGGTTTCATTTCATACAGGAAAGATCATTTGTAAGAAGACAAAGCTGTGTGCCAAAGAAAAGCTAATGCAAGTCAGCAAGTCTCAATACGGCGACGCTAAGATGAATGGTTTGTCCATTTTGTATTATTTATCGTGCCTTTTATCTATGAATTCCAACCTATCTATTACCAGAGCTGGTGCCCACACCCAATTTATATAATATTGTGACAGTTGCTTGTTCCCATCATTCCTAAAAGCCACGTCAACTGAAGCTGATGTTAATGCACTAATATCAAAGTTGGGATTCATACCACCTCCCACACACCCTGTAATTGTGCGTGAGAGGGAAGCCACTATGCCTGTGGAATTACTTCTGCTCACTTCTTCAAGCAAACAAGACCTTGAATTGCTAATTGTTAAGACTATGCATTTTAGATAATTGCTGATTACGGTATTTGAAGTGTAAGTGATTGTTAAATGTGCTGTTTGGCTAATGCCCAGAAAGCCAACGTGATATCATGGATAATTATAGACAGTGTAATTGCTTCAGGTCTTTTAATTGTACAAAGTACACGGATGATGAGAGAGGAGATGAAGCTGAAAGGTCTGCTGAGCCAAAATTGCACACCATGAGCTGACCCTCTGTATTTTGGATTCATTCTCCAGGGATCAAAGTAGGATAAAAGGAGATGACACCATTCTCAGAAGAAAGACCTGACTTGTCCTACCTCTACATCTAGTCTTTGGTTGCAAGAAATTCCTCTGCTTGTCTGCCAAAAGCTGCCACCTATATTCTTTTCAGCCCTACATGTTATATAGACGTGAATTCCTGAAGAGACATTGTCACCGCATCTTGCATTTCCCTGTCTGTCTTCTGGTGAGCTTGCTGGTTTCATCTGGTAGGAAAGACAGCAATGAGTTTTGAGTAAGAATGACAAAATTTGGCTTGTGAAGGAAGTCCAGCCAGCAGATGAAGCAGTGATTCGGATAACTCTGGTTTAGCACTCATGACAATTCATGACTCTCCCATTCCCAAAAGTTATTAGAGAAATTTAAAGCTCATGAAATAATTCAGGTTGACAGATGTGAAAATACGAGTCCTCTTTTTACCCTCAGAGAAGGAACTGCAAAGATTCCTCACACTGCTTTGCACATCTCTCTCATTTCTGAGTTTTACTCTCCAGTGGCTAAAGGGCAGCACTTTTAAAATACCATTCTGCTAATAAAATATATTGCTGGGCAACAGCCTTTATTTAGAGCAGAAACTTGGCACTGAAGTGATCAGAAGCGCATCAGTTTCCCAGGCGTGAGAGCCCAACGCACGTGTCTCCACTTGACTTCCTGGCAATGGATCATTCGAAGCATTTTATTCCTTACGCAGTTAAAAAAAATTTACCAGCTCATTATCTCAATTTATAAATATTTTTTTTCCCCGGGATCCATTTCAGTTTGCCATTGATCACAACAGAGACACACACACACACGAAAACTCATCACGCCGCTAATTTGCGTTGTCGCGCGTTGAGGCTGGCGGCAAAGGAACGCGGTCAGGGGAAGATAAAAATGCTACCCACTGCACGAGGGGATTTTATATAAGCTTTGCACGGTGACAAACGGCCATACAAGAGCAATACAGAGGATCAGCAGGTCAACAGTCGCTTGTGGGTCTGTTCATCTACTGCTCTTAATCTGCAGAAAAGCGTCTGAAGGCAGCGGAGACCTCCGCGCAGCTCGAACAGATGGGAGCCGTGCAAAGGGAGGGCAGGACTATAAGAAAAAGGATGTGAGACGTATCAAAACCAAGCAGAAAGCATTTCAAAGCCATGCCCTCAAACCCAAGGAATGGGCTGCGGCAGCAACTGTTAAGACGGTGCCGCACGGGACCGCAGATGCAGGAGAAGCATCCAGGAGGGAACGGGACTGCCCGAAGCAAATAGGACTCGTCTAGACAGCCAGAGGTGATGGACCCAAGGGTCTGCCCTGGAACCTGACCCAGACAGACTGCTGTAAATCCTACAGAACAAAATCTTACCTCACTTTCTACTTCAGTATAAAGTGGCTGAGCCAAAATTAAGGCAGGCAGTCTGTCAGCACAAACCTTCCAACACACTTTCCACGGACACATGAGCCACAACAAGTGCTTGGCAGACCTCAGAAACGGTTAGTTTTTAAAACTTCTAAGTGGATTTGTAATTTATTTTGTTTTTTACTTTATTTTTAAGGTACAACTGGTTGAATTGTGCGACCCCCGACAGCGCTACAGAGATGACTGCGTTGTGCAGAACGAGCCCATTCCTGAGATCTTCCACGTGCTCCTGTCATTTCACCTTTTTTGGGTTTTTGCAGCATTTTTGGTACAACACCCCTGTGTTCATTTCGTTATAGGAGAAGCTTTTTGGGAAGATGATAAAAGATAGGGCAGGTTTGGGTTCTAAAGCAACCTAATTTCTCTTTCTGAGATCTCTCCCTGTGACTTTGTTTCCACCTCTGAAAAACTGGCTTATCCACCTTCTCAGAATACTACCAGACTTAATTCCAGCCTCTGTAAACACGAGATCTTTGAAGCAATTTGAGCCCCTTTAGAGAATTATGGCTTTCTAAGTTTGTGCTGGCTAAAGGATCTACTAAAACAACCCTTCACTAGGATGGTAATGATTGTAGACCTGCATTACACTTAATTGGTTTAAACCCTGTTAAAATGCTGTGAGAATTTTCCATAACTGCCTCCAAACTCCATCTCATCTTTGGCAGGTGGCCCGTAAAGGGCCACAAATACCTGGTTTTTTTGTTTATTTCCCATTGTGCCCAGGCACATACCCATGGCAATGGCAATACCCACTGCCAGTCAGCAATGCCCTTCCCTTTGGGAGGCATTTTTGGGGTTAAAACACTGTTTGGAGAACTTTATACTGCAGTTTGCTCTCAGTTTTGCACAAGTTAACAGCTTGCAGAGCTTGCAAACCTGAACGTCTTCCAGAGGCTGCAAACAGGAGAAGGAAAAAAAAACTAAAACAAGGAAAAAAAAAAAAAAAAAAAAAAAAAAAAGACTACTGTAGACAAAACAAGCTACTGCCATAAACTTATATTATTTAAGAAAATATATATTGATGTATACACACAAGGACATATATACGTTTATTGAAATAACTAATTCAGATCTCAGAAACATCCTCTGAAACCATGTCCTGACTACAGTAGCTATTATGAATGTTTGAATTGCAGAATATTGCTTTGTAGAGAAAAACAAATACAGTGAATGCTGGAATCAAGAAGTGGCTGGAGAGGGTGCTAAATAATCTCAGCTCAGCTCCCCTTCCCACAAAAAGTTGGACTGGGTGATCCTTGGAGGTCCCTTCCAACCTGGACTGTTCTGTTGTTCTTCCACTATTGTCTCGGCCCAGATCTCTTTGGGGTTCACCAAGCCCTCAACCCCATGAGAGCCTGGCCAAACTGAGGTCACGACTCCCCCATCCCTCTTCTCTGACCAGGCCTATCCACCTCCTATCCCAAATCTCACATTTCCACCACATCAGTGAGGACATGGGAGCAGATCCCCACTCTGTGCTAACCCAAACACTTCTATGTGCCACCACGGCTGGTATGGGCAGTGACTGAATTTGAATGACACTTGGGTGTCATTTACTTCTCCTGACGACATCCTAATGGCATCTGATTTACACAAAACTGCAGAAATTAGAGCTGCAGAAGAGACTTTACGTAAATTATGTTGAATAACTGGAACAGGATCGATGGAAATAACAGGCTTAGCATTTCTTATCGTACTGCACTTCTGATGAGTCACAGGAAGGTTGGAATATCGTTTTCTGGGAAGAAAACATCAAAGAAAGGGGAACAAAATAATCCTACTTTGAAAAAAAAAAAAAATCAAACCTAGTAGACTTTAAAATACAGCAGATCTACAACCATTTTTCAAATCACTGTTCCCCAAATGCCTGAATTATCTTCAGCTATGATGAATTGTAGCTTCTTGCCACCCTTCCACTGAGAATATCCAAGCAACAGACCCGTCACCACCCACCTCCCTGAGATAACATCCTGCAGTTCTGTACATCTGACTCTCGGAAAAACTTTCTCCACTGTCACGTTTGCTTAATTATGTTTTCACCTTCCCACTCACTCATACTCCTCTTTGCACAAGGCCGAATGGACGCTTTCCCAGCTTGCAGCTTTTCTCTCATGGCTCTCGGCCTTTTGATTATTTTTTTTTGTTGTTTTCAAAGGGGCTGCCATTCCCTGCTCTGTCTTGCCTGTGAAATCCTGGAAGATCACAGGGTTCTGCAGGTGTAACTAAGCGAAGCATTTGTCCTGCCGATTCTTTATTACCGATGGAAACGTAGGAGCCAGAAAGATCATCCCAGCTTGAGTTTCAGAGCTCACGTAGCATCGGCCAAGCTAGGAGCTAGGAGAATGAAGAATACCTTTTCCCTGTAAACTGAACAGATTGAGGAACAATAAAGTGTGAAATCACACACTACCACGGACCGACGTTCCTTCGAAGCGTGTTTTGATATCGACACAGCTATTTTGCAATTGTCCTAGCCTGGACATAAAAGATACATAAAAGATTCTGAACCTCGTTCACTTTGCCCAATCTCACCAAGGGATCTCCCCGTCTTGAGCTGCAGCACCCCGGCGTGTGTAGGGACATCAACACGTGTTTCCCAAGCCCAGGTGTCTGCCCACAGTTTGGAAAGGTGTGTAAAAGCAGATCTCCTCACGTGCCCATCATCTGATGAGGTTTGGAGGTACTCTGTTCCTCAGACTAGATGTAAGGAAGAAATTTTTTATGCTGATGGTGGCTCAGGGTGCCCAGAGAGGTGGTAGAAACCCCATCCCTGGAACCATCTCAGGGGAGGTTGGCCAGGGCTCTGAGCACCCTGCTTTAGTTGCAGATGGCCCTGCTCCCTGCAAGAGGGTTGGACCAGATGACCTTGAAAGGTCCCTTCCAACCCAAACCAGTCTATGATTCTATTAACTATATACAGCCAATCTGAAATTCTCTTCTTCATCTCAAAGCTCATTTCCCATGGAAGCACAGGCACTTTAAGCCTGATGACAGAAAGCCAGGCTACGGACAGACACTAGGAACATTACTTGGAGATGAAAGGAAGGTGTCTTCACGTTGCAGGCTTAGGTTGACCTTAACTCGCTTGTCTCTGAATTGCTCAGTTCTCAGACCCAGACCTAAACCTCTTGACTCTGGATTTGCAAAGCCTGTGCTATCCCAGGATCAGCAGCTTGTGTATACAAGGAGAAGGCTTAAACGTAGCGTGTTTTCAGGTACCTCCAGGCTGCTTCTGCTGTGAATTTTCACAGCTTTTTTCCAAATACACTTACCCTTAGACACCACCTACTTCCCAGCCCCACCAGAGCTCATCTTCCACTTCGCAGGTTGTCAAATGATGGCTCAGAGACTTAAAACATAAACAAAGCAGACTCTGAAGAGTTTAATATAACTGTTAGTGGGTAGCTAAGAATTAGCAATGATCTATGGTTATTGAAAAGACAATGAGGATTAACCCCTTATGGAGGCTGAGAAAGCTTCATAAAACATTGCTCCTCTAGATCTTTTCCTGTCCACGGCTACTTATCTAACCACGGTTCCTATAATCACTAAGTCTGTTAATGCAGCAATTAGTTACAAACTCAGGCAGAACTGATGCTACATTAACCACACTTAACATGTACTAATACTGTGCTGCAAACCACTTTCATGACATGTCTGAACATCAGACAACGCTAGGAAACCAGATCCTTTGAGGCTAATTGAAGAACTGCGTCACCTCTGTCACCTGCCTGCCTAAGTGGTGGCCCTGGACCAAGGGTTCAGACAGAGAGTGAGCACAAATCCAGGGCTGCCAGCCCCTGTGCTCAGAGGAGGCTGAATCTCACCCTCCAGCCTCCCCTGATTAGGAACTTTTGGATGTCAAAGTTAAACCTGGCAAAAACTGTGGGACTTACACAGCTCTCACCAAAACACAACCCTGTGGTGATGCAGCAGCAGCCAAAGGATAAGTAGCCAAAGGATAAGTAATAGCAGCTAACAACATATCCCAGGATATCCCACTTTAAAATATCCCACTTAAAAGATTCTGGCTGGCTGGAAGGACAGGAAATTAGCCCTTGTCACTTTTGCTCTCACTGCTGTCAGAGGCTGCTAACATTTAAGGGTAAGAGGCATGGAACAGGCAATGCTGTACATCCAGAGGACACACAGGCAAGAAGACCTAAGACCCTCTCTCGTATTGAAGACCAAGAGCAGAAGAAAAGAGCTAGCATGCTATTTTTCAAACAAGTGAAGAAAAAAAAAATAAAAATTAAAAAATCAATAGTTACCAGCTACTTGAGATCGTACCATTGTGCCTTGGCTTTCCTCAGCTCTTTACCCTCCAAAAGCTGAATTCTTTTGCGTTTAAGTTTCACTGAAGTCATCATTTTCTATTAACATAGCAAAACTGAGTTCTGATCTCAAACAACATAAATTTCAACCACCTTCAAACTCTAGGCTTCCAGATGTCCATGCCTTTATTTCCCTGCTTCCCCAGACACAGTAAGAATATAATTCTTTATTTCCCTGCTTCCCCAGACACAGTGAAAATATAATTCTTTATTTCCCTGCTTCCACAGACACAGTAAGAATATAATTCTTTATTTCCCTGCTTCCACAGACATAGTAAAAATATAATTCTTTATTTCCCTGCTTCCACAGACACAGTAAAAATATAATTCTTTATTTCCCTGCTTCCACAGACACTGTAAGAATATAGCTCTCTATTTCTCTGCTTCCACAGACACAGTAAAAATATAACTCTCTATTTCCCTGCTTCCACAGACACACTAAGAATATAATCCATCTGAGCAAGAGAGTGACAGATCTCAAGCTAGTTTAGCTCGCTAGAATTATCCCTGGTTCCCAAGAACATCACCAATTAGCAAAACAACTGGTTTTGGAGATTTTTTTCCTTAAATACACTTTCCCCTAGCGTCACGTAAAGCCTCCAAGTGTCAAAATGTGGTTTATTAATAGAAAAGAAGAGGAAAAAAAAAATATCATCTCTAGGAACATTTGAGTTCATCGAGTGACGCATGTCCCCTTCAATAGGCACGTGGCACGCCCGTGATAATTACTGGAGAGAGATTAACAAGGCTTTTCTATGCTCCAATGGCTTCATGGAGTGTTGGTTTAGTGCACTGAAGTGCGTGTAATAGATTGAATTCCCTGCTGTTTTCTGCAGACAGCCAATTACAAACTACCTGCACACTTGATGCTTTTGACCTTGCCCAGAACAATATCTGAACCGATGGACTGAGTCACTTGCAAAACGATGAAACTTTGCAACAAAAAGCCAGACACTTCCCAATCCAAAGAGCATTAGGAAATTTACGGTGGGATTAATTAGTCTCTTAAACCTGCACTATTTACCTTAAATCCCTCCACGTCACTTACCCCGGCTCTAGTGGAAATGAGGAGTGGGAAGGGATCACAAATAATTCCTTCAGATGAAGAAAAATTGGAAAAAAAAAAATAAAAAAATTGTAGAGCAAAATGTACTTTTTGCAAGCCAAAGTTTTTAGCGTTTCCCCAATAACCAAACTCATCCTCTGTGCCAAATTAACCAACAGCTTCAGCCTAAACCGGACCAAAACGCACTGACTTGCCACCCACAGTTAAACACCTTCCATTGCTATTAATGCCTGATGCAGACTGTGCTTCTGCTCAAAAGCAGATGGGAGCTACGCGGGCTACTAGGATTTCTTTCAGCATGTTGTCTTCAGAAGTCCTTCACTAGCTTTAAGACCGAGTATTTCAAGCCAGGAGATCAGAAACAGCAGTCGTGCTGCTCCATCCGAGTCGGCGTGTTTGACTGCCCTACCGCTTCTATTCTGCTCGTGTTTATAAAAAGTCAGCTGGAGTAAGTTTCTTCTCTCCCCGTTTTTCATTTGCCTTCTGTCAAAAGTCTTTTAAATGGAAGTTAGTATTATTATTGGCTTTATAATTCGCAACTTCTAAAATCCCTCGAGGTGAATACAGAAAACTTATTTTCCGTTTAACGTTATTGTGCCGTAGCTAACGCTGCCTACCGAGAGCAGCATTTCCTGGAGAAGACTGTCTAAAATACATGAAAAAAAAAAAAAAAATCACAAATAAAAAGTTCTGTAACGGATGATCCAATTACACGTGAGATTGCTAGGGTAGGGTTTATGCAAAAAGAGGTTTACAATCCCTTACTGGGTGTGCTATATCCATTCAAACCATGCAGGGCAAGGAGGCAGCGTATTTACATCCCCCCCGATGTATTGATTTGAGGGGTTAACCTTCCAAACTCTGGGAGTACCTGCTATTCCATTTCTCCTTCCGAAAGGTCCAGCCCGGTCCTGTCTCAGCAGATGGCACTGTTTGGCACCGTTTCTCCCGCTCAGCCTCACGACAGCTCTTTGAAAAAATTCACTTTTCACTTTCCATCTCCTTGCCAGCAGCCCCGCAGCCCTCGGGGAAAGGCTGCACCACGGCTCTTAGACACGGCCGAGGACCCTCAACCAGTGGTGGGTTCCCAGTAAGACCACCCGAGGCTCGGTGACACTTACGGTTGTTGGGACACCCTAAATATATTTACCATCATGATGAATGTATTCTCACACCAGCCCATCAAAAACCAGTGCGTATCCCACTTGTAGCCCACGACTGCTCTCGATACCAACACCACACATATAGGAAAACAGTGCATTTACAAACAGGTGCCATCACGGAACAGAATTCCTGATATTTTCCTTATATTGTTGAAAAAAACCCAAACAAACAGCTTTCTTTAATTCTGCTTTCTTACAAATCACACCAGTCTTGCCTGCAGCTGAAACCCCAGAATCAAATGGCACCGAGCTGGGGACTCAGCACACCCAAAAACTGCTCGGCTGAGCTCTGCACCGACCCGAAGCATGAGGTGCTTTGGTCTCCCCTGAGCACAGACACCCCAAAAATGTGGGCAGTGGTGGGCAAAGCCCTGAGGACAGTGCCAAGGGTCCACCTGGTAACACCTCCATCGCTCCAAGTGCTGACACAAAACACAGGAGGGTGGGGAGCGGTGGTGTGTTTATATGAAACCAAATGATTGTGGTCTGCTCTAGTTTTAGAAACGTAGAATAGTTTCGTCTGGAAGAGACCTTCAAGATCATCAAGTCCAACCTTATTCCCAGCCCTACCAAAACCACTAAACCATATCCCTAAGCACATCATCTACCCAGCTCTTAAACACTTCCATGGATGGTGGCTCCACCACCTCCCTGGGCAGCCCATTC
>WUAM01000159.1:7038025-7052031 GCA_024336885.1 Actenoides hombroni | reverse complement strand
CAAGGCTAAACAGCCCCAGATCCCTCAGCCTCTCCTCATAAGAGACATGCTCCAAACCCTTCACTAGCTTTGTAGCCCTCCTCTGCACCCTCTCCAGCACCTCAACGTCCTTCTTGTAGAGAGGGGCCCAAAACTGGACACAGGATTTGAGGTGTGGCCTTACCAAAGCTGAGTACAGAGGAGTGGTCACCTCCCTGCTCCTGTCCTGCTTGGTGACACATCTACAACCTCATATTTTCTGAGGTTTCTAGAGGAGTGAAATCAATATTGCACATGCAAGGAGGGAGCTGAGGATCAAGGGACTGGTGTGTGTGGCAAGGTGTACCCTACCCTTCAGTGTACAACCCTGACACAGGGAGCTCTGCTGTCCCCAGTGGTGGGGACAGTTCTGCATGGAGAACAAAACCACACTCTTGACTCCCCCAAAAATGAATGTGTAGCCATAAGATATGAATTTTGTACAGCAGACGTGATTAACAGCAAGCATATAGCTATTAACAGTACGTGCTTATCTGCCAGCCATATCTTGCAGCTCAATTTTTTCACTCCATTTTCTACTGTACCAGTGATGGTGACTGTGATCACTTCAGTGGCAAACGGGAGCCCATGGCCTCAGTGAGTATCCTGACTTTACCCCATAGCTTGCAACTGGGTGTCCCAGGGAGCAGCCCTGAGGTGGCTGATGTGAAGAAGTGGCTGGTCACAGAACTGGGAAGGAAGAATCATATTAAGGGCTTAGGAAATGTCATCTCAGAAGCCTGAACAAAAGGCAGATACACATCTAGCAAATATTAGGAATGAAGAAGTTGCTAACAGTGAAGTTAAAGATATTTGGGGGCATCAACAGAATGTGGCATTTGAAATGCTGGAGTTGCGCTGGGATTTCTTTTCCTGACATCAAACTGTGGGGTTTAGGGAAGAGAATACACTGTATTTCTGTGGAAAGAGAAGGTGTGGAGGGAGTCTCTGAGAGCCTTCTATTTCCTTCCTTTATGAATGTGTTGGGTAATCCAGCCTCTGACTGCTCTGGCTAGGGAAGCCTACTCTCCGCAGTGCTCTTCATCTTCACCACTGAACGCTCAGGGACAGAGGTGAAGTCCTCTCTGCCCTGATCTCTGATCCCTCTGTGCTGGAAGCAAGAGCCAGGGTATTGTCTGAGAGTGGCCGTGGCTCTCCTTTCACAGCCAGGCACAGTAGACTTCCCCCAGTGCCATGGGGTCTTTCTTTGTGAACAAACTGCAAATTCAGTTGCTCTGGAAGAAAAATCCCTGTCTGGCACAAGCCAGTTTTGAAGTGCTTAATCACATCGTCCGGAGCCTGAAAAAAGGCCTCTCACACTAATCCATTTTTCAAGGCATTCCTACACAGTTCTTTCCAGTAAGCCTCATTCACAAGGAGGATTTCCCAGCCCAGAAAAGAATGGAGAGGAGGCTGCTAAAGTGCAGGTGAATCAGAAAAAATAGGGGCAAAACTGCCCGGAGGGCTGCAGAGGAGAGTGACCCAGCAGGGAGGAGCACAAATGAAAATTAGCCATGTAAACCTTCAGTCAGTGACACCTATGAACGTTGTATAAGTGCTTCCAAGTATCTGAAGGTTACAAACCCCAAGGAGAGAGGTGGGCACTAAATTTAGAGCGGCACGACTGAGAACCTGGGATGACATCACAGAAACCAGAAGTCACGCTGAATAACTGGTGGGAATTATTAACAATGAGATCCAGCAGACTAGAATGGTCTCCCAAGGTAGAGCTGAAAGCCCCGTTGCTAATTGATTCATTTAAATCTAGGCCGGAAAAAGCACTCGGGAGTGCACCATGGGGAACAATCTTGTGCTTGCAGGGAAATGGACTGGATGACTTAGTGGTCCTTCCCAGTTCTAATTTCTATGGTCCATTTCTCTCCTCCCCTTAGCAAACAGAAAAGATGAAATCGCATCAGCTTTGCTTCTGAGGGGTGTGGAAGGAGCCAGAGCTGAGCTGGCAAGCACTACTGCATTTTGCCTTCCCTCCCTGTCCTCAAAGTGGGCTTTGGCAATCTGGGGGCAGGGGGAGGGACAGCCCCTGCGTGCTTCATCCCCATACCAAATCCATGAGGCTTTGGGTTTTTTAACCTAAATGGTTAGTGGCAGAATCAATGTTATTTGAGAGTCCTTTCCTTTCCTGTGAGTTTGAGCACTACTTTTCCCCTCAGGAACAGAGCTGTGTAGGGGCTTACAGATCATTTTAAAGCAGGACTGGACTGTATTTTCCTGCCATGTCCCGAGTGCAGTCCCCCTGTGTTTCTCTAAGACATGCTGTTCCACTGATATCTGAGCATTAAGTCAATTGGTGGTCTTACATGCTAGTGAGATCCTTAATTGCCATGAGAAGAATAAAACCTCCACTGTGGATGTTGGTAGAGAGGTACAGGAAGAATTTTTTTTTATTCTTAAGTTCACTTGCATTTAAAAATGCAATTTTAAGTCCCACCTCTGGAAGTTAAGACCCATCCCTGGAATTTTTTAAGGCCAAGTTGGATGGGGCTCTGAGCAACCTGCTCTAGTGGGAGGTGTCCCTGCCCATGGCAGGGGGGTTGGAACCAGATGATCTTTAAGGTCCCCTCCAACCCAAACCATTCTATGAATCCATGAATACGCGCTTTCAGTAATCACCACAACACGATGAATAACGAAGCTCAAAGTTTACCATGCCAGAAAAATGCACTTTCTCTCTTCTCCTCATTAGCAGGCACGCGAGAAAAGGTAACAGCACCAAAACTTTTCATATCTTCTCCTGAGAAACCACGGGGTTTACCTTGCAACTGAAGCTCACCCTGGACAAGGCACCTCTCGCCCACCCGTCGCGAACCAGATTTTTCATCATCCCCACTCTTCCCCTAAACACACCTTCAAATGATTCTGCCTCTTACCTGAAATCCTTCAAACACCTCTTAACTCACGTCCCACTAGCAAGAAATTTTGTTCTGAAAGCTGTGCTCACCTAATCAGAGAAGATTAAAAGAAAGTCATCCAGGATTAAGCCATAGACCCAGTGAAAACTAACCACCTGTCTCTTAAGTTTCTAACATAAACAAGGATAATTTACAGCCCAAAAGCTACTCGGCATTTATTTAGGGAAGACTTCAGAAGTTTATTCACAGATAAATCAAAAACTGATTGAATTAAGAAGTCAGCGAAGGTTACGGGCTCAGCTCCGGGCGACGGCAAACAACGAATTTCAGCCAAATTACTGAAAACAGATAATGACCAAACTTAGATACCCCACAGACGTAAAATTATTTTCTATTAGCTTTTCCACGCCTAAAAATTCTCATCCTGTTATCTCAGAGAGGAGGAAACATGGTCAGGTGAAGGAAGAACCGCTCTCACTGCCAGCGTAACCAAGGACACAAACCAGGGCCGGTTTGAACAGTGCCAAAACTTGCATTTCTTTACTGGTCCTTTGCCCAATGCCAACCAGACACGTCAGACTGTAACATGTCATTTAAAAAAAAACCAAACCCCAAACCTGTGTATTTTACACAGTTATCTTGGAAAAATACCACCAGCGTGCCAAATTTCTGTTGGCAGCCTCTTCTGGTTAGCCTCTTATGCACGTCAGGTACAGAGCAGACATCTCTGGCATCACCTTTACATCCACTGTTTGATCCTGTTTAATCTGAACTGAATTACTCTGAGGTATCTATAAACTTTTTGACTGAGATTTGTTTCATTGCCTGTAATTGGATCAAGTCTAATACCCTTTTTTTCCAGTACTGTCACAGCTGCTTCTCCTGGAATTAAGTAAAAAATAGAGATCCTGGTACATTTTTATTTATTTATATTTTGGATGGAGAGTACAATTAAAAAAAAATTAATTAAAAAATCACTATAGCTTTCTTTTGTAATGAAAACAAACCACTATCATCTACATTCTGGCTGTGACACGTACACCAGGCACACAGCAGATGCCCATCAAACTGGTGGGGAGAGCTGGGGCCATATGCAGTCCTGTCTTGTATTCACCTCAGAAATGGGCTCTTTTCAAGTAATTCCAACTGACTTTGAGTCTGTGGTCGAACGAAAGGAAAACCAAAAATCCTAACCCTAAAAAGCTTCTCAAAATCTTCCCAGGAAAGCATTTCCCCCTCCTCCCCGATTTAATGTGTTATCTATAACTTGCGTTGTGAGGATAACAAGCAGCTCTGATTGCACTTATTTATTTTCTGTGAAAGGCTCAGGAATTCAAGGTAGTATTGTAGACAAAACACCTCGTTTCAGTTTCTTTTCAGAGCCTAATGAAATGGATGAAGTTTTTCTGGCACTGCCACTGAATTATAGAATCCTAGGGAAGACATTAACGGCTGCTCTAAAAATCTAATTAAATTTTAGAGCACTAGTAATGCAGCCATAAGGCCCATGTAAGCTATTATCTACATTAATAAAAATTAAAATCCAACAGTATCTATATAATAATAATAATGTAGCTGGATTCAAGGTCACTTTAATTCCCTTACTCCCCTATTTTTCTTGTTGTTGCTATAAACATTATTATTTAATCAAAATTCCAAATGTATGTACATTTGTTACCCTGAACTGTTCTCTTAATGCGCAGTATTGAGAAAGGAATTAATTTAACTGCTTTTCCCTTAATTGTTTATTTTCTCTCCTTCTACACAATATAGCTCCTATTATTAGCATATAAAAGGACATGAAACTGGGACGACCCACAGGTATTTTTTTAGCTACCTAAATGAAAATCTAGAATCCATGCAACGACACAGGCACAACTCAGCTCAAATCCACCTCTTTTCTTGCATGGAAGACAAGGCGAGGAAGAAAGTGGAAGCTATGGAAAGCTGGAGAGTTTTCTACTTGTTGGGTGAGGAAATTCTTTCCATAGCACGCTGCTGGCTTGGATTTTGCCTGGGATGCTACAGCTGTGCAATTACAGTTGGATTTTATTCCTCCTTTAATATATGTTCTCTGCAGATTCAAACAAACTGCTTTTATTTTTCTGCTTTGGATACTAGAGACTTCACCGTGCATTTAAATGTCTTTTACCTACCAAAGTGCATTGTAAACGACGGGACAAAGCATAAAGATCATTTTGGAGCGGTATCTTGACAACGGGGGCCTTACTCCACTGAAACTTCACTTCGATTTCTTTGGGAAGACTGAAAACCTTTGGAAAACCTGAGTGTGGACTATGCCAAGCAGGATCATTTCCAGCATTACTTCTAAGCCCTTCTATAAACCCCCTTTTTTCCCCCCCCTCTCATTACCGATCAGGGGTGAGACTGTACCAGCCATGGCAACCTGTAGTTAGGCTGCATTTGAATGACCTCCCTGGCTGTCATCACGTGGAAGGGCGTTTTCAGAACCAAAACATCATCAAAATGCCACTCCTAAGATTATGCCACCCACCAACCTACAGCGTGCCAACAGTGTTTTCAACAAAACGGAAAATAACGGGGCACGATCCGGCGTGGCAGCACATCTGAAGAATCAAAGTATAAATCAAGGTGCCCCTCCTAAGAGGATGACAGTCCGAAAAGGAGAGGTGGGGGAGAAGAAAATGTTGGCACGAGGTGAAGTATCCAGCTGCAAGCTCCCTGTGTAGAACAGGGGAGGACTAGGCAGGGGAGCTGGGGGTCCCCTCTTTGCTCTCTCTGCCAGCTCTGCAGGCGCCTAAAGAGTGGGAACAGCTCCCACGTGGGGAAAAAAAACCCTTTAGAAATCCACGGATTTTCACGACACCTCGAACCACCGATACGCACAAATCGTTTACTGAGTGCGTAATTAAAACCTCAAGTGTTTTCCAGAAAAAAATAAAAAAATAAAAAAAATATTTGTAAATTAGGTGAATAAATTATTCAGCGGTCATTACCGAAATTAAATCTTCGCCGAGTGAATTTCCTGCTACCTTGCAAGCAGAACTCGGAGCAACACGGCTGATTTATCTCTCAGATGCAGCAGTACAATATCCTGCTGGGGCTTCGGTGGTGGGCACGGCAAACAAACCTCGCCAATTCTGTACGACGTGTATCGGTTTGGCGCGTGGAGCTCCAGCCTTCACCTCCTGAAGATTTCTTGGAAATACATGAAACCGATATTAAGTCCCTAGCAAAGACTGTCAGACCTTAAATTTCTTTTTCCCCTGTCCAAGAGCATTCACCAGCATCTCAAGAACAAGATCAAGGCGGCTGCCGTGGCCCTGTCACGTCTCTTAACGATCTCAAAGTGCTCAGATCTTCTGCCTAAAGCGAGACGAGTAAAGAGACTTCAAAAGCATAGGAAGAAATCAGAGGGATGGGAGAGCTCTGCTGTTCATCACCACATCCAGCTCTGGCAGCACGACCCACAGTGATGTTACCTGTACGGATGCTGCACCCGAGAATAACTAATTCTCATTCATTTCTTCGGCAGGTTCAAGTTCCCGGCCACGGTTCAAGGTCAGACACTCTGTTCAAAGACAGCCAGGGTGAAGGGGGCAGCGACGGGGGTAACGTACTGGGATGGGGGTTTGCTGAGTCCCAGCAAGAGGACAGAGAACGGGCTTGCCTGGGATAAACACGCTGTGAGGTTTTTCTCGTCTCGTTCACTCATTTCCAATTCTAATCCTGGCTGGCACCTGGGGAAATTAAAAAACCCTCCCTCACATTTACTCACCACGAGAACCTCACCTCGTGCAGCCGCAGCGCTGAGGGTAAATACTCCAGGGATGGAGCGAAAAAGCAAGGAAGAGAAAGAGCTAAAGGCTGGCGTGGAGGGTTCTTTTCTGGAATAGTTCATTCAGTTTTAGCAAACATGCCACTTTCTACACTGCTTTCCAAGTATTTTTAGGTTACACACAAAACTCAGTTTACACATCCAGATGATCTATGTTCTCTCGCATATATTCCTCCTGCTTTGCTTTTGAAAAGTGAACACCACGCAGGAGCTCATAAACAACCAGAAATCTCAGCTCACCAGGGGAAATACGTTCTCTGCTTGGCTTTTCCCTTCAGTTTAAAGAAAATTAGTTAACCACCCAACAGCTTTTATAGGCCAAAGACCTTCTCCACTTAAAGAGAAAAATTCTGCCAGCGTTATTTCCTTCAAGCAGTCATTTCACCACCGGGCATGTTATGGAAGCAATTTTTTTGCCATCAGTGAAAAATCACTTTTAAACACCAATTGTTAGGAAAAAAAAAAAAAAAAATGCTATGACCTTCATTTGGCAAACGTTAGCACTGGTTTATTCGTTCACAATTTTTTGACAAGTGGGCAGGAGAAAGTTTTGGTTTGGTTTTTTTTTTTTTTAAATTTTGATTTATTATTTTGCTTGAAGCAAACTCCTTGATGAGCTGCTTCACTTTGAAGCACCACTGAAGCACTCGGTGCTGCACGTGGAACGTTGGAAAACAGTAATTCCGCTTTCAATTTCGTCTCCCCAGATTTCCAGCCGTGTTTTCAAACCTCAACAGAGGGGAGAGGAGGATGGATGGTTGGGAGAAGCAGGGGAACGCCGAGGCTGACAGAAACCCCAGGCTCCTGTTACAAATTACACCATTTCTTGCACCATTTCCTCCTGTCTTCAGGATGGGCCACTGGTAGCTAGAAAGGAGCCCATAAATCAACTACAGCCCACAGAGAGGTTCCCCCCAAATCATCTTTTCTTTGTAGAGTACCAGCAGGGATTGGCCATTTGTTATTTACATTTCCCCTACAAACTCTTTTATAGCTTTAGCAAATAAATTGCTTCAATAACTCACGGGAAGAAAATGTTTAAATCAAACCTGTATTTCACGTGGTGACTCTTTCAGCTCGGCTGAGGGTTCAGTTCTGAATTCCTTTGGGATTTGAAACAAGCAAACTTAAAGCAAACCCTAAAACATCTGGGTACCTGAGAGGGCATCCAAAAAAGCCCTCTGTCTGCGTGTGTTGAACTGTCTGCTTTGGACTCCTGCGACTCTCTGAACTTCACATGGCCTGGCTGAGACCTGCAGGTCTTTGCAGACAAACATTTTGTTACCAGCCTTCAGCAAACCAGCAAATTCCAAGGTAATGATGGAAGGATGCCTTAAAAATCACACCAGGTAATGCCTCTGACCCCGAACGACCTCCAACTGCTTCGCAGCTATTTCAAACTTACATCGGCAGCATTTCACGCTCAAACCTCTGTATTGGCTGTTACAAGGTGAATCTACATTACAGAAGTGACCGGCGTTGAACCTCGGCTGATGAAGACCTCAGAAGGAAGCAAAAGCACACAAGGAAATCCATAGATTAATCTTGCTGAGGTGACGCTGCTCCTCCCAGCTCATCCCCATGGGATGAGGGCCAAGCTGCATGGTGGGGCATCCTGTAGCTTCACCAAGACAGGGAAGGAGTGGGACAGCACACCCACAACCTCGACTTTTCTTTCTCCAGCCACCCAAAAAGTCGTACCTCAAGCCACACAACAGCACCTGAAAGTCAGGATATTTCTCCTTTGTTTGTAGTAGAGAGAAAACCAGAACATGAAAGACACAGCACTATCCCAAACTAATTTTTCTAGTACTCTTCATACAATTAAAATTACAGTAATCTAACCTGAAAAGGGAATTCTGAATTACCTCTAGATGAGCTGCTAAAAGACAAACTGATTTGAAGATCTGCTTCATAAGCTGCAACATAACTTCTAAACGAATCACATCTTGGAACCCACCACCAACTCCACGGTGCCTGTGTGGGCACTGAAGCAAATCCTCTGTGACCATAACTGTGACCTGGCCATTTTATTTACTCTTATTAAAGTACTAATTTCATATTTGGTGGAAAGTCTGCAGGATTTTCGACTTGGGAAAGACAGAGTAACGTACAAATGGTATCGTGCGTGTTCCAGATACGGGTTATTTCCCCTTAACCACATGTAAAGCTCTAAATACATCTATATACTTTTAAGAATACTTAAAGGGAAAAGACCTTCAGTTGTTTCAAGCTCTGTGCCTCTCTACCCAGGCCCTAGGTTGGTGAACAGTTATGTTATTCCCCATATCATATAAAACCAGAGCCAGATCTAATTCCAAGCAGTCATCCTTCTCTCCACCGACACTCTCACGTGAACTGAGCCCTACGTTGGGTCTCAAATCGATGCTCGGGACATTCTGCAGCACCCAAAGCGATGCCAGATCTGCTGAAAGATGAGAGAAAGATGGGTTTGGGATCAAACCACACACTCGTAGGAAGGAGATGAGACCCAGGAGATGGGGTCCCACATGATAACTTCCAACCGGTGCCTTGCTCCTCCTTTTTCCTTCCAACTCTACCCCAAGCTGCATTAACTCACTGTCACCAGGGGATGGAAATTAAGAGGCAGACAGGACAGTTCACTAGAAAAATGTTCCCTTTGATTCTCTCTGGTTCTGGGAAGACACGCTATGCTTCATCTGCCACATCATCAGTCCTATTTACCATTTCAGGACTCTTTCTCAATCCTCTATTAATCAGATAAGAAACAGAATATGTCATATATTACACACACAACACACCCCCCAGATGCATCATTTTGGCAATTTGCTCCCTACCCGTGGCCAGCAGGTCGAGGGAGGTGATTCTCCCTCCAAAGAGATCCCCCCAGTGAGATCTCACCTGGAGTACTGCGTCCAGTTTTGGAGCACCTATCACAAGAAGGCTATGGATGTGCTGGAACGTGTCCAGAGAAGGGTCACGAGGATGATCAGAGGGCTGGAGCACCTCTCCTGTGAGGAAAGACTAGGAGAGTTGGGGTTGTTCAGGCTGGAGAAGAGAAGGCTGTGGGGAGACCTTATTGTGGCCTTCCAGTATCTGAAGGTGGCCTGCAAGAAAGCTGGGGAGGGACTTTTTAGGCTGTCAGGCAGTGATAGAACTGGAGGGAATGGATTAAAACTAGAGATAGGTCAATTTAGATTAGACATTAGGAAGAATTTCTTCTCCATGAGGGTGGTGAGACACTGGAACAGGTTGCACAGAGAGGTGATGGAAGCCCCATTCTTGGAAGAAGACCAGGCTGGATGGGGCTCTGAGCAACCTGCTCTAGTGGGAGGTGTCCCCGCCCATGCCAGGGGGGTTGGAACTGGATGATCTTTAAGGTCCCTTCCAACCCTGACAATTCTGTGATTCTAAATCACCCCAAAACTCCCAAAATTGGCACAAAGAAAACGCAGGAGCTTCCATTTTTTAGAGCCCTTGCTGTACGAGTTCAGTGCCAGCTGAGCAGATCTGCATTCTGCAAAGGTCAGATCACCACTACTGACCAAAACTTCTAGAAACTACATGTGAATATAATCCTCCTGCATCCAGCATCGTTAAGTATTTGAGTTACCTTTATTATGCATGTAAGCAATAACTTCATTTACTTGCTGCTAGAGGCTTTTCCTATAAAAGCCTTCTCGCCTCTGGCACCAGAGTGGGCACAGAGGTTCTCCCTCTCCACAGGCTCATTCCCATCCAACCTGTTTTCTGCCAATGAATGCGTGGCATTAAAAAGTGCACTCAAGGGTCTGAGACCTCGTCAGCCTGAGGAGGAACTGGGAGCCTGAGGCTGCAGAAATCAAAGCCTGTAAGTAGAAGCCGCTAAGAATCCAAACATTTTAATGTTTTCGTGGGCTTTATTGCCTTCTCACTTGACTTGGCAGCCTCATCTACCCACTGCCAGAGGCTATCTGTAGCAGTGATAGATCTTTGCCTCTCTTCCAAGCTTAGGGGGAAGTTGGAAAAGTGGACAGAACGTACACCTTTTATTTGATATAGAATAACAAGGCTTACTGTAAAAGAGCTCGCCGGGCGTTGAACGCTCCCCGTCTGTGACCCGACTCATTTACTGATGGTTAATATTCTCCTCTCTCGCTCTAACCATGGGAGGACCGTGGAAGTGCAGGGGAGCAGAATACAAAACAACTGAGCCACTGTCAATCTGAGCCCCGGAGGGGGTTCAGTGATGCCAAAAAACGCTGATCGGCTCCACTCAACGCCGAAGACAAAACCCCATCCATCTCCCCCTGGCTGGCCAGCTGGGGAGATTCTACTTTAAGCAGCGTCTTGGAAATTCCCTTTTAAAGAAGGGTTCCGAAAGATCATTTTCATTTGCAAGCACCCCAACGAGAGATGCTGCAAGTGGCTGCTGAAGGAGTAGCTGTCGTTTGGAAAGAAGAGCGGCGACGTTGTGGGCACAGCTTCACTTGGGGTGACACTGAAACGTAGCACGGCATTAAAGAGAACTTCACATTGAGCGGTGGGGTAGGAATAAAGGGAATAAGGAATACAGGAGAACAACAGTAAATAAAATGAAATAAGGAAAGGAAAAGGGGAAAGGCAGAGGAAAAAAGGAAGAGAAAAGAAAAGAACAGAATAAATTTCACAGCCCTGAGTATGTACCATCCTCTGTCTGCGGGGTGGGACCTTGCTTTGAACACCTTGATGGACACAGCAGAGGCTACAGGTCCTTACCCTCTGGCCACCAACTCCCGAGGAGCTGCTACTGTCAGAGCAGCTCCTGGACTGATAACCTCTCCATAGCCCTCTGCCTCACTGATTATCCAATCCCTTCTCTCAGGTAATTTAAGATTCTGTCCTTCCTTGCTGGGCTTAGTTCGCTTACTTTTGAATTCAAAGGACTGAAAGAAAAGGTCCTGTTGAAGCCAAGACCTGTGCTGGATCTGCTGCTGTATTATACCAAGACAAACAGGTAAAACTTGATATCTCAATACTAAACATCCCAGGGATAAAACCAAATCTGGGGATTTTTTGGTGGGATCCTGGACCACAAAATCCCCATGCTAGGTGGGTCCTCTGCCTCCCTGCCAACCCCGCTTACAGCCTTGGAAAATGAGACAATAAGGGCAATGAGAAGTTTTGGAAGTAACTGGAAAACAATTGGAAAGCTCTAAATTTGGTTGATCAACGTCAGTGGTTAGATATGTCAATAATCACATGTAGGCTACTGGAACAGACTGTATAGGCAACACCAAAGGCATTGAATAATTATGTCTCACCACGAACCAAAGCGACACAAGGAAAGGAAACTGCTGTTACAAGTCCCCAGGTAGAAATCAAAACACAAGCACTGTGAAGCAGGGCACAATTTCTACACAGTTCTGCAGTAGGAACCAGATTTCCACAAAGCTACATGAGAAGGTGGCTCCAACCCCATCGGGAAGCTCCAAACTTCAGTGGTTTCTGATATGACCAGACCCTGAGCACCTTGCTTCTGCTTTCTGCATCAGCAACGGGAGCCCAGAGCCCAAATACAACACACTGACAAATATTTCAAAACTAAGGGAATAGATGAAATTAAAGAAATCTTTTTGAAGAGGTCCCTGGAAAAAAAAACCCAAGGAGCTGGCTACCAGAGTTCAAACTGGCACCATTTAAACAACATTTAAAAGAGGAGAACATCTGTGGGCAAACTGTCAAGGTTTAGAACCACACGGATGTGAGAAGCATTTATTCTCCATTAAAAATGGTCAGGAATTTTCACTGAATAAAATATTCACTGGTGTACTCTCGGGGGAGCAGGTTAACTCCAAAACAAAAAAAGCCTCAAAGAAAAATGACAACATTTATTATCAAACTACTGGTAATGATAACTCTGATCCTATCAGACTAAAAATACACCAGATGCTGCCAGTAGAAGGTTAGGTAACCATGATTATCATCTGATTGCTCTCCTTTGATATTCCCTGTCTTCCACAAATTCCAAGCCAGCTCAAATTCAAAAGGTTGTTGCTAAAATAACTGGGAAAGGAAAACGAGGGGGGGAACCCTTCAAGTCTATGGCATTGCACTCTTAGTCCCTGAAGAAATGGATCCACCTATATTATAAGGTTTCCACCTTCAAACACACAATTCAATTGTGAAAACTCAGCACCTTACAAGATCACGATGTAAACAACACTTAAGAGTGACTCCTAAGCTAATAACATCCGATCTGCTCTTGCAGTAGTGACCTATGGATTTATTTCTTTTCGTTATGGTCACCACAAACGCAGAGCCTGCAGATCAATTTATTTGGTTGAGGACTAACTACACGTAAGTGCTCGGTTTAAACTAAACACGGGAAAAGTTTTTATTACAAATCAACATATTTAACGTTTTCCCTCTGGCAGACCTGTCCTTTCTTTCCATTAGGAAACTCGCACTGAGTTTATTCAGATTTTATTTTATTTACGTGTTTTTCTTTTCTACAGCTACAATACAACAAGGAATGCAAGCTTGTTATATCTATATCTATTTCAGGTGTTTTCCCTGAAGCAGCCTGTGCAGAAATAGATATTTAATGAAAAGTGGACTGAAAATGAGTGTGGCAATTTTTGACCACTGAAGAGATTTCTTCTCCGTGGGATTCTTGGTCGATTAGGGTTTCCCAAATGATCTTCTCTCTCCCCACCGTCACCCTGTGGTTTCAAATTTGCATGTCTTACAGGATACATGCAGCAAACTGTGCCCTAGATAGGAGGGAAAGGCTCTTCAAGGAGGATGCAATTGCCTAGTCTATTATGAACTGGGTCCCCATCTGTCTGCTCCCAGCGCTCAGCGCTTCAGGGCACAAACTCTACGGAGCCTGAGCACGTATCTGGCAACACAACACTTCTACATTTCACGTTTTCTGTCACCTAGAAGAAGTCCTGAGCAGCAGCAATCTGGGAGGTCAGACCATTCACTCAAACACGCAAAGTGATAAAGGTTATTTTCCCCACATTGCATAACTAAGTTGTGCGTGAAGAGCCAGAGAGACGTTTGTTTTCCCAAGGGTAATACAAGGGACTATTTAAAGGCAATTTTAAACTACAGAGAATAGGGGGTTTGGAATTAAATATATATATATATACATATATATGAGAATATATAAGTAAATAGACAAAGATATTTGGACATTTGGAAGAAGTTCTACACTGTAAGGGTGGTGGAACACTGGAACAGGTTGCCCAGGGGGGCTCTGAGCAACCTCTCTAGTTCAGATGTCCCTGCTCACTGCAGGGGGGGTGGACAAGATGACCTTTAGAGGTCCCTTCCAACCCACACCAGTC
>WUAM01000159.1:6991634-7017569 GCA_024336885.1 Actenoides hombroni | reverse complement strand
AGTCTCCAGAGAAGGAGACTCCACAACCTCTCTGGGCAGCCTGGTCCAGGCTCCATCACCCTCACAGGAAAGAAGTTCCTCCTCATGCTGAGGTGGAACCTTCTACGCTCAAGTTTATACCCACTGTTCCTTGTCCCATTGCCAGGCACTACAGAAAAGAGATTGGTTCCTTCCCTGTGACACCCACCCCTCAGATATTTAGAGACATTAATAAGGTCCCCTCTCAGCCTTCTCAAGACTAAACAGCCCCAGCTCCCTCAGTCTTTCTTCACAAGGGAGATGCTCCAGTCCCTTGATCATCCTGGCAGCTCTCCGTTTGACTCCTTCCAGGAGATCCCTGTCCCCGAGCATCATTTCCCTGATGCTCAGATAGCAAGGTGCCCAATCCATTTGGTGCTTATCAGATCGCAGGGCTATCAGGGGAAAGAAATCTTTCATCTGCTCCAGGTAATGCTGCTGGAGAAAGCGCATCTGGAATCCAAGCGCTACACGCCGGGGCTTTTGCTATTTCAGTTACTTCGGAGACGCATCGTCCCTCAATCCACACCTCACAAGGATAAAAAAAACACAGAAGGAAGGCAGCAGGAGAAAGCAGCAGCTTCAGCAACTACGTGGGACAACGGCAGAGTGAGACATTGCACCAGGCTGCAAGGAGCCAGCCTGGAAAAGCAGCGGTGCTGGCAACCACGCTGCAGCGGGGAGAAGACTTGAGAGGCTTGGGGGTTTTTAAAGTGTAAATACTGGAAATATTTACAGCTGAGACAACGTGATGCTGTACGGTTTCCATTCGCACCTGTGATAATTATGCCCGACTTTGAGATAGTAATTAATTTTTATGATGCTGCTAAAACCTTACATTTTACCATGTGTATTTAAGGAAGAATACCTTCGCTTGTGCTCTTATGAGTGACAAAAATACACTCTTCCTAGGAAAAAAAAAACCAAACCCACAACCCTTTCTCTCTATACTGCTCCGGTTCAACCAAGCTGGGCTGGAAGATCCAGGGCTGGAACCCCTCTGCTGGGAGGCCAGGCTGAGAGGGTTGGGATAGTTCAGCCTGGAGAAGAGGAGGCTCCAGGGAGATCTTGCAGCCTTTCAGGACTTCAAGGGGCATGTGAGAAAGATGGGGACAGACTTTTGAGTATGGTCTGTTGCCACAAGACAAGGGGTGATGGGTTTAAACTAAAAAAAGTGAGATTTAGACTAGAAAGAAGAAATTTTTTACACTAGAGGGTGGTGAGATCCTGCCTCAGGCTGCCCAGGGAAGCTGTGGCTGCCCCATCCCTGGAAGTGTTCAAGGGCAGGTTAGATGGGGCTTTGAGCAACCTGGTCAAGGGGGAGGTGTCCCTGCCCAGGGCAGGGGTTTGGAACTAGATGATCTTTACAAGTCCCTTCCAATCCAAACCATTCTATGTCAAGTTCCAAACCAGTCCTATAAGTCCGTCAAATCTTCTGGAGTCAGGTGCCAGCAAGGAACAGAGGAAAGGATACAGCCCTTAGTTTGTTTCATTCCCAACTTAAAAGACCGCCTTCTTCTTGATGTTCCTAATTCTTCATCTCTGCTACTGACAGATGGGGATGTTTCTTTAACATGTCTCTTTTTGTACGTCTCATTCTCATTACATTTAGAGATGTTCTCTAAGAGATACCGAATGAGAGTTTATTACCACACAGTTGTTCAGATGTTTTGGGATCAGTTTGTGTGACCCACAAACAGGCTGGCAGAGAAGATTGGCAGTGGGCTACGAGACGGAAATTCTGGCCACGTAAGACGAACAGCTCTTCAACTGATGCTGAACTACAAGCTAGGTGAACATCTGGAGCAAACCCAGAGTATTTAATATTTCCAAGAAACTCCAGTTACCAGAAAGAGTTTTTTCCCCCTTCTGTTTTACAACGTGTCATCTCATTTCATGATTTCACAGAATTCAGATAACAACTTAAAATTGCTATAGTTTCACATTAGGAAAACAGTGTTAAAGATGACTAGAATGAAAAAATCAAGTCAAGGGAAAACCCTGCTGTTGACAGTGTAAGTTTTCATTCAGAGAGAATTCTCTCTGCTTGGAAGGGCCAGAAACTGTTCCTGGTGCTTCTGGTTCACTCAACAGGAACACCTTGGACTGGGCTCGAAGCTTTCTGATAAAATACCCACTAAAAATGAAGCAGTTGGTGCAACAATACTCATTATGACCTCCCTGTCCCCTCCCCCTCAGTTTAATATCTTGTAAAGATGATAAAGTTCAGGACAGTCTACACATCCTTCACGGGGGAAAAGTTTAGGGTAGCAGGCTTGTCTGGAGAAGACAAGGGCAGGAGGCAGAACTATTCAAATATGAAAGAAAAACTAAAAGAAAAAATTGATTTACTTCTTGCTTTGATATTCGTACGGAGACACACAAACAGATCCCAATTTTTATAGCCTTTAAGGGCAACACATCATGAAATTCAGGCTTTCATCTGAATTTAAATGCACCTCTAAATTACAGAAAAAAGGCTTTTGTTCCCATAAGATGGCAATCAAAAACAGACATACTAAATAATGTGGCTGTTATGAGTCTGGGCAATTTTATTTCCAATACAAAAGAATCCTTCTTATGCAAAAACTTTGATTAATTATTTTGCATCAGGATGAAAGAATCTTTTTTTAATTGTAGCAAAAGAAAAAAAACCCCACCAAAACCCCCAACATTATTGATTAAAATGTCATTTCAAGTAAGACATTACGGAACCAAAAGATCATTTCTGCTCATTCCAAACTAAGCACACAAAGCTAAAACTTTAACTGTAAGTAAAATGCCATATATTGCATTGGAATGAACTTCCAATAATAGTAACTACTTTATATTGGTACAAACAAACTTTGTCTTAATTAGATTGACCTTTAAAAAGCTTCTCAGGCATTTCAGCAATGTAAATACTTAAAAGTATGATTCATTCGCATTCCTGTTTGCTCAGACAACTCTGAAAGCTTTGAAATGCAGAGCTGGGGCCAATTCCATCGGTCCTGCAACTCTGCTGGGGTTGGTCCAGCCAGACCCAGTATCAGTTTGGTCTTTCTTGACCGGTGGCCTGGGGCTGATATGGACCTTACATATACATCAGCATGGCTGTGAAACACACTAGGAGCTACTAGTAGGAGTAGTTCCTTAGGAGATGAGCAAATGGTTGATGAGGTTGAAGATAAAGTGGCATCTCTGCACCAGCAGACTTACAGTTCACATTATTTGCCTAGAAATCATGGATTTTCTTAAGAATATTCACATAACCCCAGAATGGTGGGGGTTAGAAGGAACCTCAAGACATCACCTTGTCCGACCCCTCGCTGAAGCGGCGTCACCCAGAGCAGGTTGCCCAGGATCACACCCAGGTGGGTTTGGAAAGTCTCCAGAGGAGGAGATTCCACAGCCTCTCCGGGCAGCCTGGGCCAGGGCTCTGCCACCCTCAAAGGAAAGAGGTTTCTCCTACTTTTTGGGGGTGAACACACAGACTACATATTTCCTTCCACACAGATAATCCATATAGATTATTTCTCATTGTTTTTGTGTGTTCAGTTGTGAAATGTCCCATATGGAAGACTCACATGTCCATACGGGTAACTTGCAGATTCCCTCTGACCAATTTTCTTTTATTGATGCTGAGCTTGTCCTTGCTGGATTAAGGAAGTGAATTTGATATAAGGGAATTTATTTTGCTGGTTTATGATGCTGTTTCACAGTATGTGGACCTCACACACCAGAGGATAACAGAGCTCATGTTTCAATGCTCCGACGTGTCATCTCTCTCTACCTCCTCTTCCAAGTGACCACTGCGCAAACCTTGCGACCAGCATAATAATAAATAATAGATGACCTTACTCAGCGAGCGGCTGTGTACAGAATATAATCACAACAACAGCCTTTGCCAGAAACTGAGAACAACAACAGAGGTGGATGCGTATTTTACCGAGGTCTGTGAAAACTAGAGCCAGACGCTTAAAAATATTACTTGTGTAGACACCCACACCAGAATAAAACCAATACAAAGCTGCCCACTACGTGTAGGTGTGTGCAGCCTCCCCTTCGAAGGTAGTTTGGACACTTAGGATTGATGGGTGCCAGTGGAGCTCACAAGCAGAGAGAGCATCGCTGCACCGGCCGTTACGACGCGTCGGTGAAACCCTACATCCATGGAAAGCATCTTCCACCTCGTCGCCGCGATTGTTCCTTTGAAACTGTCAATTTAAAACGTTTCTGTTATGAACTTTAGCTCTAACTAGGCTACAGAGACTGCGAATGTTTCTGGCAATAAAGGAAGATTAAGGCTGGGAAGGACAAGCAAGTATCATAAAAATAACAGCGTATAATTGGGTAGCCCTACCATAGCTGGTGAAGAGAAGTGAGCAGGTCAAGCAATGGAGAACCAGAAGAAATGACCTTAGAAAGTTCTGTCTGGAGGCAGACTGCTGAAGGTCTCATCAGCATTCAGCTCCACCACCACAGTCTGGAGGAGCAAACATAATGCAGAAAAGGGAAAGGAGGGAGATAGAAGAGCAGTGGGGAGAAAAACATCTTTCTTAATTCAGCCGGGGAGGAAATGGAAACCAGTTGTCTGCAGCCTTTTTTTTTCCCCTTTTTATTTTAACTTCTTTTTTTTTTTTTTTTAATAAATCCCTTTTCCACAACCCCCCCATTAATATATTTTCAGTATCGCAGAGAATCTGGAAGAAAGATTAATGACTTCCAAAGAAAACAGTTGTTAGAAAGGTGCTGTCTGATCTTTTCCTGCGCATTTCTATTGTTTCCTGCCAACCAAGAGGGGCTTTGGAGGAGGATTTTCAGCAGTGCTCAGCAAATTGAGGTGCTCAGCTGATTTTCAGCAAGAGCCAGACACCAATCTACCTTTTCTGTCTTTGAAAATCTCCTTTCACTTGTAAGCTCTTCAAGACAGACTGGTTTCTTAGGTGTTTATATAGCTCCTTCGGCATGCAGGTGTTAGGGCAACGTAAAGCGATACTGAGAACTGGCTATTTTCTGTCATCCAGCTTTTCCATCAGGTCTTTACTGCTTTTTATAATGAAAACAAGATTTTGGGGGGAAAAGGACAATTTTGTAACCGCACACATATGCACAGTTTTCATACGTGTTTACAGGTTATCAGTGAGAAACCCCAAACCTCCAGAATTTTATGTTCCCTTCAGGATTCCATTTTTTCAATCACACCACTTTTGCCTGAATGTTTTCAAGGAAAAAAAAGCGACCTTTTTAAATTTTACTTTTACGCTTTTCCAACAGAAGAACAAAAATGAATTGTATGTTTAAGCAGAACTAACAGCCCCTGCACGCGGGGAGGAGGGGTGCTTTGCATTCCTGGACTACAGAGGAGCAGCTTTTTGGCCACGAGCCGAAGTCCTTGTGAGCCCCGTTCCACGTATGCAGCAGCACGTGGTACCCAGCAGAGACTCAGGTGTAATCACACCTTCTAAGGCAGCATCTGCCCACCAGCCACAGAGGTTCAGTTTCTCATTTCCATTACCATGAGTTCAGAATTAGGCAATAATAAAATGACTAAAGGTACAAGATGAGAACTTCCTCACAACTTCGGATCTCGTTGTACACAGGGTAAATAGCAATGGGAACATCAGCAGCACCGCTCGCCTTCAAACCCATCTAACTTTTCCAGGCTCTGGCATGAGTTTTGATTCAAGCCTCCAGATAAGGAACGATGCAGAGCCCCTGCACGCACCTAGAAGTTATTCATATAGTTACTCCCCATGCTGTTGCTTCAATGACATCAGAAAAAAAAAAAAAAAGATATTCATTTTCAGCAGGGATAAGAAAATGCCATCCTCAGATGAAATAAATATGCAAAAAGACAGAATCGAGTATTCTCACCAGGCAGGTTCCCCCTTCTACTCTGCTCTGGTCAAAAATGAAGACAAGCTGTAGGAGGTAAACCCATATCTGCTTTGCCATATGCCACCCTATCATACTTAGACCAGCGAGCTCTTTCAACTGTCATTAAAACGGACTATATTGAAAAATACCTTAAGATCACAGCATCTGTGGTGCTCCTGACCCATGATATTTAGGTCTGTACAAGATTTTCACCCATATGCTCCAACAGAGCAGGCACACGCTCCATTCGTAGATATGCAAGGCTTGGTCCTGGGAGGTGATGACAGCCCTCAGCTCTCATCAGCCTTAAAGTGATGCAGATACTCAGCAGCTCCTAAGATCTGCTCTGCATTAAATCAAAAGAGAGTTACACCTTCAGCTCCAGATGCTGCCCAAGCCTCTCCCACGCAACCCGACTTCTCACGGCAGCTGACAGAAACCTAAGACTTGTTACCACCACTGTACCCACTTATTAATATGAGATATTAATAAACAATTAAGTGAAGCACTCACAGCACACTGCTGATTACTGCATTTATTTTTTTCGTAAGGCTTTGAGACAAGTTTACAGGCTGAAGCCTGTTTAAAATCTAAAGAAAATCAGCACATGGGAAGTTGCATGAAATCGATGCTGGACTTGCTGTGTCCTTCATCACCTGGAATTCACCCATCCCTGCTCTATGTGACATATCTGCCATGGTGGACACTTCAGCTCACAGGTCCTGTACTTCCCAGGCCAGGAGCCCAACATTTTCACTGCAAGGTCACCAAACCTCATTCTGACTCCCCCACCACCACCCTTCCATCTGCAGCACACTGTTTTTCTGGAAATTTGGCTGAGATTTAAGAGGTAGGAGATCTCGGGGGCTTTAGAAAATGTGAAGAAATCCACGTAATCATTCTTATATTGATCCAGTGACTCTTTGGTGCTCCTTTTCACAGAGGGATTGTTTCAGAAAGGACTAAACCAGATTAGGTCTGGCACTTCAAAAATACGCACTGACGCCTCGAGTTTTCAAGAAGCCTCATTTTGCGAATGGGCAACCAACAAACAGCAAGAAATGCTCGTTTTGGTGAAAGAATCACTACATATTTTATATACTTCATTTGAAATACTATCAGCTCCTATCAACAAGCACGGAGAGGCCACCAACTCGACTGCACTAGGCTGCTGCAGGTCACCCATCCTACAACTTCACGGCGTGCTAAGAGCAGAATTTACAATTAAGACCCACGCTCAGCTCAGGCGACCAAAGAAAACACTGAACACCGGCACAAAACCCACGGGCAACAGAAAGATGAAAAGCAGAGATGGTGGAAAGCTTATGGTCCATTTTAATCATGCCATCCACTGCACCACGTTTCCAACGATGCCTCCAGCAGCAGAAAAACCATTCCGAGCAAGACGCAGCTGTTACGTTTTATGGCAGAGGTTTGTTCTCAGGATTTCCAGGGATACCCACGGGCTGAGCTTGATGGGACAAGCTGGAGCCCATCTCCTTTGGCTACTGCTCTACCCCCCTGCAATCCATCCACACGCCCCGCACAAGCTGCTCTCTCGGCATCGTACCGACGGATTTGGGAAACGAGCAGCTCACAAAACCAGTAACAAAATGTTAGAGTTAAATTCCCAGGGGAACTGGCCATCTGCACTGGAATTTAGGTGAAATGAATCCGTCCAAAATCCAGCACAACACTGGAAACATCTATGAGACCATCCAGGGATTGTTTTTTTCTTCAAACTATAAAAGGCATCGCAGCGCAGGTGCAGAATTTGGGTCTAGTGCCCTAAAGTGGCTACAGTCTCAGCTCACCTATCCTCAAAATCAATTTAATATTTCAGAAAGCATTTACACCAACCATCTCCAACCAAAGACTGGGTTTTCATTATGTCAGAGACTGCTGGATACGCTTGGACCAAATTATATGAGAGCTTCCCTCTGTTTAGTAAGGCGCAGGAGGCCCACTGCTGATAAAACTCTTTGGGCTAACGTGGAATAAAAAAGGAGATTGCTCCTATGCCCACGTTTGTACAGCCTAATTGAACATAAGTCTAGGTGCACTTCTGTGCTTTGTAGCAGGCTTTGCAAAGTTCATTAATCCACATAAAAAAAAAGAAAAAGAAAATCGTTGTGCAACTCGTTACGCATTGCTCCTTAAATCCTTCTTTGACAAAAAACTTCCGCAAGGTTAGAGGTAAGAGATCTGAACAAAACTCCAAAGCAGGCATGTCATACACATGACCTCAGTCCTCAGCAGGCTTGGTTCTCATCTACCCCATGGAAATTTGGCTAGAGGAGCTGGGATTTTCATCTACGGGAAAACAAGAGTTGCTCCAAAAGTCTTTTTGCTTCTCTTCCAACTTACACCGCAGGATGCCGCGTGTATCGGCTTTGTCCTATGTATCAGAGACGTGTACATCTCAATTATTTGTTTTGCTCAGGAGACTTTCCCAAACAGAGAGTAAAGGCTGGCTGAACATTGCATCTCTAAGGGCCAAGTAACTCACTCGCGTAACACACGCGGGGCTTTGCAGCACAAGATGAATCCTCACAAGCCATCAGCTACGCGAGGAGCTTAGAGCGATGATGTACTTCATTAGCTACGTATCCTGCTGGATTATTACTGGTCCAATAAATAATAACTCCCGCACCTATTACTCACTTCAAAAATCCCAGATACAGAGAACTGGCCAAGGAAAATAAAGCGCAACCTTTGTTCTCTGCAAGTTGGCCCCGAGGACACTCCAGTGATCAGCTTCTTGTACTCCAGCTCTTTAACTCTTTGCTCTTCCACCCTCCTGCTGTCAGAAATAATTACACTGCTCTTTCTCCTCAAACAGGCTCTCCCCCAAGGTTTCTATCAGCACAACCACAGGGACCTGCTGCTGAACAAATCCTGCTGGAACCAATCCAGCTACTGCATTCACATCCTTCTCCGGGCCCCTCCATAGTCCCAAGTCCCCCAAACGCTTGCACATGTGATTCTCTTAAAGCACGTCCAGAGTACTTCTTGAGTCACTTGGGATTACTCAGATCCTTACCTATCTTTTACAGTAAGATGCAGAAGGGCAAAATTCTTCTAAGTTATTCACAACATGGCAGTTGCTTTTGTTTGAGGAACACGACTGCAATACCATGGAACTGGAGCTGCTTCTTTTCTGTGCCATATCCAATAGAACATTTTTACATACAAGAAAAAAAGCCTTGATTTTAGTGTTCTGGGAAAATATTTCATCTTTAGAGGTGATGAGTTAAGTAGATATTTCCAAGGTTTCCTTAAGACCTCAAGAGGCCCCATGACTTTTTGGAAGAGCCCTAAGCTCAAATGGTGAGGGAAGCAGAACACTGTTTAAATTTAAAAACTGATCAGGTTGCCAAGTATGAAAAAAAAAACCCAAACAAACAAAAAAACCCAAAGAAATCAATTGCTGAAGTTTAAATACAAGAACATCATGCTCTGAAAGGAGGCTTATTATTATTTGGTTGCACCAAAATATTTCTTCAGGTGGGATTTTCAGGCAGTGCAAATAAGTAGAAGAAAAAAACCCAAGCAAAGAAACCACAAGGCAAGATTCAGTTCTTCACTGCCATGAAGTCTACAGCTAAGATTTAGACCAGCTAATTACACAACAAGGTTATTCAAAACATTTCACATCTATGTAGTCATTTTTGTCCATATGCTTCCTCCAGAGCTTAACAAGCACCATATGAAATACAAAACCTGCATTAATTTTAACTCCAGACTAGACTAATAAAAAGTCCATCCTATTTTTAGTGGCATCCCCTTACCCCCACCCACAGCACACAGTAGACACTGGCCTGCAGAAACAGCAAAGCTATCACCAGTGACCTTCCTAAATTCAGACAGAAGAGACTGGATTTCATTAGTGTTCCTATTAAGACAATAGAGCCTCGCTGTAAATTACTGGTTATTACCAAATTAAATGGTACAGAACAGATTGCTTCTGTGTGCAGCATCAGACTCTGCTGCTCAACCTCACTCTCCTACTTGTCAGGACAGGCTGCAATCGATTGATCACGCAGTGCTGCAAATAATTAATATCTTGTGGCGGCACCAAGCTTGAAACCTCAAACACAGAAGTAAGGGCGAGCACATTTCAGAAGATCATCAGGATCTTCTCACCATCAGCTGGTGCCACGCTGAGCAAGCAGCACTTGGCTGCTGTCATTTATCCTTGCTAACTGTGTTGGTCATCTTCCTATCGGAGAGTTTGGACGGCTCTGGAGGGACGAAGATAGGAGGTACTGCTGCTGGCTGCTCAGGATGCTGTAACTTATCTAGGAGATGGGAAGTCACAAACCAGCAGATCAGGAAGCTGTGATGAGCCCTAGCCACAAAGTCACAAAAATTAGAAGACAGACCATCTTGTGGGGTTTTTTTTAACCTAGAAGGAAAAAGACCTCACTAAGGATTGCAAAAGCAATCGGCAAAACCACCAAGGTGGCTTGGTGAAAGCTGAGAACTGAGAGCACCAAGCCAGCAGAACAACATTGTTAGGTTCCTTATCTTAGTCAGTGCTTGATTTGGGCTCTAGACCTTCCAAGTTTCATTTATGGAAATCCCTCCAGAAGTCCTTCATTATTTAATAGGATTTTTCTACGTGCTACTCCCAAATCACACTGCACGGCTGTTCAAGTTTATTAACATTCCTTACCAGGGTCATGGCCACGTACCAGGACAAAGGGGAAAACTATCTCATCTTGTTAAGGATTCCCTGGATTTCCCACTCATCCAATAAAAACCCTCCACAATCCTGGTAAGTAAAAACCTTATTTTCCACACAGCAGCGCTCAGAAGGGACCACAGACATTCAAATACTTCCATACGACAGCATTATTTCCCCGATTGACTTTTTCCCTGCAGACAGATCTTTTCTTTTGTCTCGTCTTTGTCCTTTATCATACAATAAAGATTAATTTTGAATTTCTGCTGATTGTATGATCTCGGACCTCACGAACAAAAAACCTCTTTTATGGGAGACATTAATATTCACAGCGGCAGCCCTGAACTTCTACTTTCAGAAAGGTTTAATAATTTTCTAAAACCTCTTGATTTTGTCACAATGACTTGTATTCAGGCTAACTTTTCTACTTGTCTTGGGCTGTGTCATTTACCTTGAGCCTTATCAGAGTAATACGCACCAGTCAAGTCCCTTATTCATTATATCACTAATTGCAATTTCTTTTCCTGTTATTTATCATGGATAACTCCTGTGCAGAGCAGAAACTTGGGAGAGAAGTGGTATCAAAGCACCTTTCCTCTTCTAGGCACTGTCCACGCAATCCTATGCCATTCACCCAGCAAATGAGCTTTACAAGCAGAAAAGGTGAATTAGGAGCCCATCATTCCAGGCTTTCCCCTATTTGGGATTGCAGCCACTCCAGAGATGGCCAAGTACTCCCTTCTGAGGCATCAGTAATGGGGGAAAAAAACTCATCTCTGAACATACATCAACTAGTTGCCTTTGAAGTACGGCTCCTTTTGCTAGACCAGGCAGCACTTCAAACAGAATCTTCTTTCTCCGGGAACCTGGGGGCAGATAACCCCACTTTCAGAGAGGGCTCCTCACAGCAGGAAATGGAGGTCAGGAAAAAAAAATAATAATAAAAAGAAAAAATTCAGTAAAAAGAGTTCTGGATTAAAATGTCCCATTTAAGCAGGTCATCAGCTTTTGAAGGGAGATAAAAAGCAGATGGAGATACGTATCATTGAGATGCCTCCTCCAGTGAAGGCAGAAAAAGGTATTTTTTGCTTGAGCTGAAATACTCAATAGTAAAGATAAGGGAAAAAAAAAAAATATAATTGGGGCTTGGAGGAATGAAAGTGGCACATACCAGTAGTGCCCTGTATTTAGTAAAGTGAGCTTAAAAATATGTATTTACTTGGCAGGCCTGAACCTGTGGGTTCAGAACTGGGGATGAGGACCTCCTACCTTCAGGGAAAGCCAGCGGTGCATCCAGCCAGGCCGAGCAGCACGAGCTGCAGCGGGATGAGAGAACAGATCACCGCGATGCCGTGCATCAGCCAGCTGCTCTTTCCCACTCTGTCATTCTGAGGATGATATTATGCTTCGCAAGAGACTACATCCAGATTCTTTCCAAGCCATGATATTTTTTTTTTTTTCTGGGCATCCATCACATGCATTAGGAATTGAATTAAGCTCAGCTGCTCTCTAGATGACACCCCACACTCTGAACATCCAGCCTCTGATGATTTCATACTCATGAAAAAAAACGCTTTGAACTGCAGTCTAAATATTTTGTTCCTTACAATATTTAATAATCCACTCTATTATTCTGTGATGATCAAGAGATTTCAGGGAATCACACAGTAAATTTCTGTAACAAGGCTGTTAGCACTGGGCACATCTAACTTTCAGCAGCACTGCTCTGGTGGCTTTGATCTCCTCTTTGTTTCATTGCCATCAGCAATACAGGGTTGGGGTTTTTTTTCCCCCCAGCCTCATTTTTGCCCTGGTTGAGTATTGAGGAGGTTAAGAGGATTATTCACTAGCAGCATCCTACCACCTGCTCTTCTGATCCCTGGTTTTCCAGGCTTGGAATGCACTGTACACATACCTTGGGCTCAGTTCTTACAAACACAGATAATCTTCTACTTCCTCAAGGCTCGTTTCCATCTTATTTGAAGATAGCGGTAATTAATAATCTCCTTTTAAGGTCTAATTTCTTTTTAGCTAAAGCCAACTTTCATCTCGTTACTAATCTTCCTTCTATTTCAAAGGAGACTCTAAAGTTAGAGAGCGAGCAACGACATCTGCACAAAATAACAACATCTGCACAAAATATTTAATAGCTTTTTTTTTTTGTTTTAATACCAAAAGTTTTAGTCTGACTTCCAAGTAACTATAGATTTATTCTGATATTAGCGTTCAGCAGACCCTTCATTTCACCCCCACCATTTCTCTGTGCCTGCTGACAAAAAGCAAACCTCTATTATCCTGGTGTTGAAAGACTCTTTCATCTCTTTCTACCTTTTTTTTTTTAACTTGGGAGTTTTTTCTACCACTTTCCCATATACTGTTCCAGATCGATGACAACCGTTTCTTTCAGTCTGCATTATCTGTGGCATTGGAACTTTTTGGTTCTGGCTTTGGTTTGATTTACAGATGGCAGAGAGCATCAGGCAGCAATTGATCTCGTGCATTTGCAAGAAAAACCCCAATGAAATAGCATTCCTCAAGGCCACGTCGAAATGAGATGTATGAAAATGTATTTTAGTGCATTTGATTGCATTCTTTTTAAACAAAGTTCTACTTTCACGCAGAAAATCATCGGCTCAGTTTATGGTCAAAGGGCATCCCTTCTGACAATGGAAAAGCTTTTGTTTTCCTGCTGTTCCATTTAGTTAAATTCTCTAGAGGTGGAGTTGACATTTCCTAGCTGCTTTTGTCCCCGTGTTCCCTTTGATGCCTCAAGATTATCTAGGTCCACCTTGGCGAGACACAGAAATACCACATTAGTATTTGTTCTACGTGAAAAAGAAAGCAAATCTGAAGACTACGTGCAGATAAACAACATCATATAAATCACATATTTGTAGGTCGTAAAGATAATGCTTCTAACTGAAGGAATGGATCAACTTCTAGAGAGACATCATCACAACGCACGGCAGATGCTTGGTGCGTACGTTGCCTGAAGACCACTTCCCATCCCAGAAGTGAATCTTCAGAAGCAAAAGTGTGAAATAATAGCACGTCAAAAGCAGTGAGAAAACCATCTGACCCACGTTCAGAGCAAGACAATTTGATAATCTAAAATACAATATTCTATACCTAATAAATATGAATGCCCGGGCAGAAATTCAAATGTCCCTTGCCCTCGTTCCACCATCCTGAAGTTGGATGATACTTCCCCATGCCCAGACTCAGCAACCCTTCCCCTATAACTACGCCCGTTATTTCTTAGCCATCTTCCCTAAGATTAAACGCGTCGCATCAGAAATTGTCATTGACCTGAAGTTGACTGGTTATCTGCTACGAAGGTGGCATTTTAATTACCAAAGTTAATTACCATCTCTGTGGAATGCAATTTCCTAACTTCGCGCCGTCGTAAAATAGGAAATGGAAAGTACAAGCGGTGCAGAATCCACAGAAGGTCTACACAAAAGCTTCTGTATGACTAATTGGTCTGAAATTTAATCAGTTAAATTTCTGTTTCATGTTCCTTTGATAAGATTATCTTAATTACTTTTTACAGTATCTAAGTAGGGGAAATAAAGAAAAAACAATCTGCTGAAGGGGAAAACTAATTCATAAGTCTAAAGGGAGACAGGAAAATAAGGGGAGAGGGAATACACATCTGTTGATTAGGCTACATAAAGCTCAAACCTTGTACTTCCAACACTTCCTGTTTCAAATAGTCATGAATATACCAAATTGGTCGCAAATTTGAACTTACACTCGATCAAATAGCACAAGGTTTTTAATTATTTATTTTTTTTTAAGTCCTCATCTTCTTTAAAAGGCTTCACATGCCAACTAGATACACACAAATAGGCCAAAATAAGGGCAAGGATCCGATTTCCCATCAGCCCCAAGCCTGCCCTTGTGATGTACTAACACTGTTCTGACACTTGCTGCGGTGGCTGTACGGACTCTACCATCAAAAGAAAGCCCAAATAAAACCCCGCAAAACAACGAAATCTGAGACACAAGGATTTAAGAGAGAGATTTCATCTGCAATATCAAAGGTCCCACAAGGACTTCATCATCTCACCAGCGGAGAACCCAGAGGCACTTTCATTTTTACCTTGGCTCGGGCTACACGACTCACGCTGAGGATGCCCACGCTGCCAAAAGCCAAAGTCAAACCTGGAGTAACCTCAGGAAACTCATCTTTGGATTTCTCTCGGTAATTAATTCAACTTTCAAACTGCCACATCAATTCTCACACTCTCGTGACATCTAGCAAAGCAGGAGGCTGCAGTCGGGGCGTGCGGAGGCTGCGTGCCATGCCAGAGCAAGAACGTCCCTCTGAAGTGCTCTGTGAATGGATTTTCTGGCTCATAGTGCATAAGCAAGTTTCAGTATCATCTGGTGCATGCAGGTGACTCAACACCTTGGTTTGTTTGTCTAGGGCCCTATCTATGCAGAGGAGACACAGGGGGAGCGGTGTAGATGGCTCAGCCTTGAGTTGCCCATCAGACCCGGGCCAAATAGGGCAATGCTGCACCACACAAAGAACCAAAACCTGAGCTGAGCCTTGAAGCACCTCAATGAATGCTGTGTCCCAAGTCTCCATTCAAACCACTATTGCTTCCCAAGAAAGTAAGATAAGGAGAACCTAAAAGGCTTCAGTGGGGGGTTCGGGGGACAACTTCTGTGTCTCCAGCTGGCATACTGCCATCAGGCACAGTTTTTGCCACAACCACCTGGAGGGTTTCAGCCACAACCTTGTGTATTCCAACAGTTTAATCAGTCACAGAAACCAGGGGATAAAAGTGCTTAGATGTTGGGGAGTCATCTCTCCAACACTCACCTGTACGGAGACCCTTCCCCCTCGGTCAGGGCATCAACCAAGGTGACTTTTCTAAGACTGAGAACCCTTACCCAGAGTTGGTAAGTAAATATTTAGCACACTAAGTTTGCAAACGGGGGTGATTAACTAACACCTCTATAATATTCAGGGTGCTTTCTAATTTGTTATAGTGTATTCTTGCTTTTAAGTTGCAATAGCGCATTCTGCCGCTGTGGCCATAAAAACCTGCATCACTGGCATGTTAGACTTCAAACAGATGGCCTGCTTGGGCCTTAAACCTGCAAGTTCAAATAAATCATTTGCTTAAATCTCGCAGTCCGGTCTCTTTTCGCACCTGGAATAACTCAATGCCGCTGCCCCATGGGGATCAGCAAGGACATGGATTTATTTCCACTTCTCTCCATTTCCTGGCTGGATACAAAGGTGATAGATTTGGGCTCCTCTGTCTTCATAATGCTCCTCAGAAAGAGAGCAAGTTCTCCTTACTCAATTCTCACGAAATTCATCTCAAAAGTGAGCTGACGTGGCACAACAAATAAGAAGTTCCTGGCCACGGAGAGACTCTTGAGCTGGGAAGCCAGGAAAACAGCCATTTATGTCACCAGAAACAAGAGAATCCAACCCCACGAGAGAACAGTTTTGAGGTCTCACTTGCAAATTTTATTATAAGCATATGCGTACTGACCCAGCTGGATCAGGACTGAAGTATTCCCATGTAGACCCTCCCTGTCCTCCTGTACGAGCTGTTGGACAATGCTCTGGGGTGGGGAGGGATGGACACACCAACCTGCACGATCACATTACATCAGCTGTCACTTCAGAAGAGATTTGGGCTAATTCCTCCAAACTCAAGTCAAAAACCTGCAGAATAATAATAATAATAATAAACTGAATAATTGGACTTGGACTGAGTCACCAGGCACTGGTTCAGCTGTGCTCACGTGGTGCTTCAGAAGACCTCTGCAGAATAATTCCCCTCTCCTTAAAAGCCCAAAAAGCTTCTGATTTAAAAAAAAATAAATAAATGTTTTCTTCTTTATTCAGATATGAACTCTCGTGTTGCAGCCAAATGATGTTACTTAGTGCTATGTAAAAGCTGCTCATTTTTAATTTGATAGAAGAGGTTCAGTGTTTCCAAATGTGAGGTTTTGATAAATGTGATTTCTATGAAATTAAAACAGAGTAAAATTAATGTCTGTACTTATTTTGTTTCAATTATGCCTACATTTCATTTGCATAAAATATTGTTTTCATTCCTCTTTAGTGCAACACAAAATAAAGCTCTGTATTTTTAATTTATCTAGCTGGGGGAAAAAAAAAACATGAGGGTTCTGCAGCAGCGTGGAGAATCATGTTTAAGAGTAATTTCGAGTGTGGTTTCATTTAGCTGAAAAACAAGATTTGGGGCTGCCAGAACTTCTCTTGCCATACAAGCCCGATTTATTTATTTATTTGCAGGTAACTCCTCATTTATGCTATTTTAAGTCTGTACCTTTTTAGGCAAATAGCTGACTGAAGTCTGTCTGTTCAATGACATTACTGCAGGTCTCGTCCTCTTACTGTTTTTCTTCATTATAGTATTACAGTTATTATAGTATTAGCAGCAAGGTATTTCTATTAAAAAAGATTAAACAAAAATAAAACCCCAAAAGATGCTTCATCCAAATTCTCTGAGCTCAAAGGGCTGGGTTAACCCATACTCGTGGATACTGAGCAAGGTCCCCTCTGAAATTCAATAAAGACTTTGAACCAACTTGAAGTTTAATTAGGGTCCACAAGTGCAAACTGGAAACGACAAGAGATACGTTGTGGTCCCAGGCTTTTCAACCCTGGAAATTAAGAAGGGAGGAGGCCATTGAAAGATGTTATAATATTTATTCAAGAAAATAAACTGAATCCTGAAGACATTCGAGCCTCCTCATCCTCATGGGATTTCTATTCCCTGTGATAATTAACAAAGAGATGGACTTAAACGCAAGACGCCTTTCTTGTTGCTGTCCACAGGCAATTTATGAATTGGATGAGAAGGCTACAGCTAAATATTTCAAATAAGCTGGCAGTCCTTGTGTTTTCTTCACTGCTTTCAGCTGTTTTGATTCTCCAGACACGTAAAAGACAGGAGCTGTGCGTTAATTATCATCCAATATTCTTAATCAACATCAACTACGAAATTCTTAGTCGAGCTCTTGATCACAAACTTAATCATGCCTAGCCCAAACTGATTCGCCCTGTTAAGTGGGATTCATTAAAAAGGCTCCGCTAGCACATCAGACGCGGCCCAAATATGATACTTTCTAGTGACGAACAACATCCAGTTGAAGCAATTGCCACAGGGGCAAAACCAGCTTTAAATTAACTAGGATGGGCATTTGGCTTTGCGGGAGGGAAACGGCTGAGGAGAGAGGAGAGGAATCTAATGCTCCAGCTCCATTGGTTATGAAGCGTGAGCTCCTTGGGAAGACCCTCATGATACCTACTAGTCTAGCAAAATAAATAAGTAGAAACCTGAGGGCTTCAAATGAGAATCACAGATGATGAAGAAAAAGTAGTAATAATGAAAAAAAACATATATATTCACAGTTGCAACAGGTCATTTTGGGGGTCATTATAGCAACTGTAGCTCCCTTGGGGTGTTTACGCACATCACACCCCAGCTAGTTTAAATACTGAGCATCATCTGTAGCCTGCTCTCTTCTCCTTCAACCAGAGTGACAGGGAGGGTGGCTGGGAGCTCCTGGGACAGCCCTTCACAGCCTACACAACTGTAATTGTGTTTTCCCCTAGCAGAACACTCACTGGTCCCTTTATACATTGGAGCTGACCACCCCGGATCAAAATACGAGGCTCCTGGTCACACAGGATTAGTGGGGTGTGTGTATTCTGGAAGAAATTGCTATCAAATGTGGTTTTGTCCCCAGAGTTTTATGTAGGCACAGGAAAAAAGACAGGGGAGAAGAAATACATCCGATCATTTGGGATCTGAATGGATGAATTCAGTATTACTAAGATAGGGTCAATCAACATGCACAGAGGGATAGTCAAAATACACATCGGGGCAGGAAGAAAATCAGGCTTCTTTTTTCCTTCTATCAAATGTGAGTAGATAAGTCTTCTCGATGGACAGTTTGGAAACTCAGGTTGGCTGTTGTGTAAATCACTACAGTCTATAAAACAACACTAGGATAAGGCATCCATCACGACAAGCGAGCGCTTAATAAAACTTTGAATTGTTTTTTCCCCAGGAAAAGACAAAAGGGAATGGAGGGAAAAAAAATAAAATAAAATCACAATATATTGACAGCTGACAAATTTCCATTCACCCAACACATATGTTCTAAATACAAGTGAATTCCTTGGACAATTATGAATGACTGGTTACTATCTCAGAAACAATCCTTTTAACAGTCATTAAAAGATTTATGTCACTCAGAAGCTGTAGAACAAACGGAATTTGCAGTCTTTGAAAATTAAATGGAGGCTTGTACCTGATTTATTATGAAGATGTTGTAATCAATAATAGAATTGAAGCTTAAAAGCACACGGTCTCATCAGACAGCAGAGCATCTTCTTCATCCACCCTCCCGGCAACAGCTACCTGCTGACCCATGACATCTTCGGTAATAAGAACAACTTTCTGCCAAAGAAGAGACATCTCTTCCTATTTATTTGGTTTTAGACTGAATTCCTGGGTGGATTTAATAGTGCTCTTTTCACCCTCTTTTGTATGTGCACAGAATCTGCTCGCTTCCTAAGCTACATTTTTTTTCCTCAGAAGAAAAATGGGTTTGAACTGGCACTCGGGGAGCGTTCTCTCCGACAATCACCCATCGTTAATCCACCCTGGTTAATTAACTGATGCAGAACCTTCCTTTACCAACGACAACGCCCGGTGACTTTGATCTTTCAGGTCCCAATCAGACAGATATTCACTATTTACGTTACATTCCTCCTTGGTAGGGTCTCACAGGATCTTCAAGCTAAAATTCACTCTTCTTTTGGGGCCATTCGATTTGCCTGGTCGTGCTCCATTTCCCCACCTTCCAACGCTAGCACAGGAGTTTCCTTTCAAGGACCACATGGACATGTTTGCCTACTACATCCCATAAAGCCCGTTTCCCACCTCATGCTCTCCACGACAGCTCTGTGCAGCACAGTAATGCTACCTGGGTGACAAGGTCTCCCAAGCAGCAAGTCCCTATCCCTGCGGGAAGGTCCCCAGAAGAAGCAGGTGACATTTTCCTACCCAGTAACTATAAAGGCGTGTTGGGTTTCCGTGGCAACGTTTTGGTAGCAGGGGGCTACAGGGGCAGCTTCCCCCATGTCTGACAGAGCCAACACCAGCCAGCTCCAGGACAGACCCACTGTTGGCCAAGGCTGAGCCCATCAGCGAAGGTATAACCTCCGGGATAACGGATTTTAAAGGTAGTGGTGCTTGCCAGATCCTCAGCAATGCCAGACCTGCCAAATATTGTGCTATAGCAGCAGGGTAAGTCATGTATTCAAGAGCTCTTCCTAGATAATTTGTTATAAAACGTGAACATGTGAATCATTTTCCTCTATTGTTCTCAGAAACCCCTGACTGGTAAGATGCCCAAGTCTAGGACACTGGAAACTACTCTGGGACCACAGTGGTAGAAGAGAGTAGAATGAATTTCTCCCTGCTTAACTCCAGGCCAGGAGATTATTCACTCATTTCTGCTCACAAAACATGTCAATATCCTTCAAAAACAGTTCCCTCTTTTATTGAAATTCAATCTCTTAACCTGGGTATATTTACTGCTGATAAAACCACTGCATTGTCATCTTACTTTTCAGGTTGCTTCAGAAAGTCGGGTGGTGTCTTAGAGGTGTTAAAGGACTATCCTGATTTATTTGATAGGAAGGAAAGATCATTTGGATACAAAATCACGTCTGTGTTTGCTTCCAGAACTGCTGTTAACTTGGCCTGGTTAAGACCATCTGCATGCTGCAAGCTATTGAAATACAAGAGGAAGACGAGGTCATTTAAATGCATTCACCTTCCTTCAACACCTAGTTTAATAGATTTGGGGCTTTAATCCAGCTGCCTGCTACCAGCAAGCACATGGTCACTTTATTCCTATCGTTACCACGATGAGTAAAAATCAACCTCGGACTACAAATGCTTTCTCCAATACAAGTAAACAACAAAGCTTAACAGGCTAGAGAGATATCAGAAAATAATCGCATCCTTGAGGCGTTTAATGGGCACGATAAGTACCACTGCCAGAGTATGATTATCTTCTGATAACGAGAAACCCCAGAGTTTTCACACTGCTGCAGAAAACTCATTCCTGGGATGAAAACCTGTATTTATTGGTCCTGAATATGGAGCTGGCAGCTGAGTGCTCGGCACAGCAGTTGCTGCAGAGCGGCTCGTTTCACGGCACCAGGTCTCGAGGCGACCACCCCAACGCCAAGTTGACCCTCTTGGTTATCCCAAGCTAAAAACTGCACAGGACACACAGAAATGAGCTCGCACAGCATTTAACCTCCTCCCGTGAGCTCTACCGATTGATTGAGATGGAACCACTAACAGGGAGAATGAAGTTGTCCCTGACCATCAAAAAAATAAAAATCCACAAAAAAAATCATAGGAATATAGGATGGCCTTATAAAAAAGAAAAAAGGTTTCTTACAAATTCTATCACCAAGATTTGCCCCAGAGGCCTTTGGAAGAGTGCAATTTCTCAGCACTCTTCCAACAAGGATATAAATAAGAAGCCTGGATGTGGAATGGTTTTCCTCTCCTGCCAACGCAGCCTCCGTTCCAAAAGGAAACCCAACTCCTGCCAACGCACCCTCTGCTCCAAAAATAACACCAGTCTGTTTTGGGACACCCTCCTCCTCCTCCAGGGAACTTCCTGCGAGTGAATGAAGGTCATGTTTTCCACATTAGCCATTCCCTCAGGTTCCTTCAACTACATTAATGCAGTTTTTACTACTGAGTAACCCTAACAAAAACTTGACGTGGAGCGTGTTCCTGTGATGTCTCATTCCCTCACACACAGCTCTGGGCTCCCCAGTACCAGCGAGAGGGACATACTGGAGTGAGTCTAGCCAAGGGCCATCACTATGTCTGGGGGCTTGGAGCATCTCTCACAGGAGAGGTTGAGAGACCCAGGGCTGCTCGGTCTGAAAAAGTGCAGGCTCAGGGGAGATCTCATTTGGTGGTGGGTTGTAAAGACAGAACCAAAACTCTTCTCACCGGTCCATGTAAAGATAAGAAAATACTTTTTTTCCTGTGAGGCTCATTGAGCACTGGAACAGGCTGAAACTTCTCCATCCTTGGAGATGCTCAAAACTCAACCGGATACAACCTCTGATAGGGGTTGAACTGGATGGTCTCTGGCAACCTCTGCCAACTTCAGCCATTCTTGAATACACTTCAAAAAATACTTTTCCTAATGAAAACCGAAGCGTAGGTGGGTGTGGGGAAGCGGCTTTGTTTTGATGAATTTATCTTTTTTAAATTAAAAAAGTCTTCCAAAGAATTCCCATTTGCAGACTTTTTAAGCATAGCTTGAGGTGTTCAGACAGGACTTCTCTTTCCCCCACCTGCTACCAGGCTCACCACCTATAGACACAAACAGAAAGGTGACCGAATTCCTAACTCAGTGCTTTCATTTTCTTGCCAGAATCAAAATCAAATTTAAGGACTGGATAACTTCCACAGTGTGTTATTTTGTCCTACCAACTCTGTTTCACTCAGCAAAATGTCAAGTGTATATATATCTGGACAAGAGGTTTCTGCATCACAACCTTCTCTCGTAAGTACTTGAAAGCACTTGGACTCCTCCTACCTCTCTGTGCCACCAAAGGCATGGATTTACCTGCAGAGAAACACTTTTTTCTCTCCTCTTCTATTTGAGGATGTTACTCCCTTCCTAGAGCCCCAAGTCTACTCAGTTGGTATGACTCAAGTGGGGTTGTTTTTAGTTGTTCTTTGGTTTCTTTGTATTTTGTTTTTCCGATAGTAAACCCATCAACCAAACAGACATCCCTTTGCAGCTGCAGGGAAACAGCTCTTCTCCTAAAGCAAGGGAAGAAAAGCAAACCAGGTTCTGTTCTCCAGCAGAGCAGAATGCCTCTAATAAGAATCCATCAATCCCCATCCCGTCTTCTCCCGTACCTTTGTGTCACACCACTGCTGATTAAGGAGATTCTGGAATCGGGGAAGATGATAAATCTGCAGGTATCTCCCTGCCCTCTCGCATAACAAAGATCTAGCTTGAGTTTTTTCCATGGGTAGCAAGTAAATTTAGACAAAGCCCAAGTACTCATAAGGACCGCTGGCCGGATTATCACTCTGAACAAGATCATTCAAGGCTCCATTATTATCCATTTATTTTTCTTACTCAAATTCAGGCATGCACGGATTAAGTCCTAGGAACAAAAAAAATTACGCTAACAAAACAGTAAAATCTGTTTTATTTTCCTAACCCAAGAGCAATCTTTTTCTAATCCTAGAGGCTTCACCCTCACCATTTTATTTCTTTCTCTCCTCCCCCTCCCCACAAAAAAAAAAAGTAAATAGCATTATGTTTTAGAACTGGGATACTTCAGGCATGATTAGCCACAACCATGTCTGTAAATTCATGTATGACGTACAAAATGGGTTTGATGCTGTTCATACAGAAAAAGGTACATTGTCTGCTTCCTTCCTGATTAAAGAATGAATAAGGAGCCCAATTTTTATCATCCTACATATTATATTCAAGACATTACTGTAATTATATCCACCTAGTCCACGCTGAAAATATGCCCACCACGTGTGAATGTTGGCAGTCCAGTCAAGAGAACATAAAATACTCTTCAGAAAAAGTAAAGTCATCTAAAACCCTGGTTGTATGTCAAAGCTTTGAGATACACCCATGCAGAACAGCAATTTCCAAAGTGGAAGTGGAAGAAGTTGACTTGTTCCTTATTCCTGTTAAATATTCTTCTGATTCCAAGTGAATTACTGCTAATTACTGCCAGGGAGAACACAGAGAGGCAGATCTCTCTGCCTGTGTTTACGGAAAGCTCAACTGCACTAATCCAAGTGACAAATGAAAGTTTTCCACAATATTTTAGGAAGATAATTGTGCCATCTGGGAAGCTATGTCACAGCTGTATAAGAGTGAGCAGGCCCCAAGATGTGCGACAACTCCTTCTGTGCTGAATTCATTTCGGCTAATATATTAATCTTTGATCATTTTAATTTTTTTTCTTTGTTTGCTTGGGAACATCCTGGGACTTGGAGCATTTTTATCAGGGCTGTCTGAATACACATCAAATGAGTTCTCTCAAGCAGGAAGGTACAAGCATGATTTACATAAACACGGAAGTCCATAGGTACATCTGCATGTCCTTTTTGCTAGGTAAAGAAAAATCAGGTGGGCAACGTGGTCACCAAAAGAAACACAGCAGCAAAGGATCTCCCAAATACCATAGCTACGTTTTCTGCAACTCCATGGGTGATTTTCTTCTGGAGCTTTTATGACACACGTTGTGCCAGAAGTACATCTGTATCTCCTCACAAGATCATCATCAGGAAACTACAACTAAAAGCTCGTTTCATCAGTACTAGCTTCTTGACTTCTGCAGCCCCATGCTATTGCTTCTCTCCTTTATGTAAAGGAGATAAGAGAAGAACTTAAGAATGTACAGTATTTCCCAAAGTACATGGGCCATTATGTAGGGACAGGAACATTATCAACTGAAACACAGTTTCTCATTAATACTACAGCTGGATAGACCTCAACGAAAATGCACGCAGAGAACATTCACATGTTTTCTCCAGTTTATTCAAATGTACCATAGTCACCAGAGAGCCCCAGCAGATTCTACACTGAGCTTACTTTTATTTTCTTTCTTCTTTTTCTGGCAGTTCTCTTCCTTTGATACCCTTGCCATCGACTAGAGCTATCACCTCATCTCAAAACACACCTTTTAATGCCTGCCCATTCAGCCCCCAACACCAGCAGACAACCTGCCTCCTCTTAAGAGCCATTATTAGGGTCCAAACACCTCAACATCTTTCTAACTGGAGGTTAATAGCTTCAACTACAACCAGAGTGATTTTTCTTTCCATTTTCAAATAGCAATAGATATCCTCCACAGTTAAAAACTACTAACAAAAAAGAAATGGGAAGAGATGCTGGAAGATACTGACTTTGTATGGACTCCGCTCCCTGAAAGTGCAAGTCAGCTCCAAAAGATATTAAGGTGATCAGAGGAAATTTCTCTTAATGTGCTTCTTGATCAACCACCAAATCTTACATTGAAAAAGTAAAGTGAGCCTCATGGTTTTCATCTGAAAATAAATAAATAAAAAATAGACCCAACTATTTTGATTCATATAATCAGAGATACCTTCAAAATTAAGAAGGACTCCAGAGCAGAACCAAGCGTATAGTATTCCTACAGCTATCTTTAGGAAAGCTTTGTCTGAGCAAATTCAGATGCTTCCAACACTGTTGGAACTGTCAGAGCTACCAGAGCCACCACGCTCTGCAAGCTGGATGACAGACTGGAGCAGCAGATTTGTTTTTATGAAAAGAAATATACAAAGATCATCGAAGTTAATTACTTTTCCACTTACCCAGACAGTTTTCAGCTTATGCTCTCAAAATGAGAGTTCCTATTTGCAAGCCATATTAATCTAAAGTTCTTGTAACAGATTATAAGCCACAATTTATTTCCAAAAGATTCCAGGCATTAGCACAAGATCAAGTAGTGAACATTATCACAATGGTGACGTATAGAGAGCAACACCAACTTCACAAAGGCTTTTGCAAAAATCAGTGGAGCCACAAATAAGTTCTCCTAGCACAACCTGCACTTCTCTCATGGAAAATACACTAAGAAAGTTTATCTGTGGCACTGGAGCAAGTTAAATCTAACTAGACCAGCCCTAAAGATACTTACATCTTCCTAAGTGCCCAAATCAGGGAATTCTATCTAACCAGGCACTCTCAGTTATTCCGAATTTGGCAGAGAGTCTTAGTGAAATTGCCAAAAGGGACTTTCTCCCAAGGGCTGGGGCTCATCATCATCATCATCTCCTATTGAAAGGGAGGGAAAGCTCCATGGCAATTAAGGCTATTAAAGACTTTGTCGAGAAAGTAATGTCGCAGTAGAAACTGCAACGCAGGGAACGCTCCAATGATGCAAGGATATCAGCAGCAGCATTCTGCGTAGGAGCCCGTGAGAAACTGAGGACACCATGGTAGAAAACAGCATAAACTGCTATAAGGAACTTAACATTTACATGGAGTTCTTAAGATCAACCCACAGCAGCTGGGATGAATCAGCACACGCCAACAATTTAATACATATGAGAGGGGGAGGATTACGTGTCACGCTGGGACCGGGAAATTTCCATATCGGGACCTTTTACACTTCCCTTTCAACAACTGCAGCTCATATCCCAACACTCATTCCACAGAACCACGTTAAGGGTTGGAAGGGACCTCGAAAGATCATCTAGTCCAACCCCCCCTGCCAGAGCAGGACCACCTAGAGCAGGTCACAT
>WUAM01000159.1:6959591-6991291 GCA_024336885.1 Actenoides hombroni | reverse complement strand
GTGGCTCTGCCCTGGACTCTTTCAAGCAGTTCCCTGTCCTTCTTTAGCCGAGGGCCCCAGAACTGGACACAATATTCCAGATGAGCTCTCAGTAGGGCAGAGTAGAGGGGGAGGAGAACCTCTCTCCACCTACTAACCACAGACCTTCTAATCCACCCCAGGATGCCACTGGCCTTCTTGGCCATGAGGGCACATTGCTGGCTCATGGTCATCTCGCTATCCACCAGGACACCCAGGTCCTTTTCCCCCATGCTACTCTCTAACAAGTCCCAACCTATACTGGTACCTGGGGTCATTCTTTCCCAGATGCTTGCCCTTGTTGGATTTCAAACCATTATTCTCCACGCTGTGCAACGTAAAGAGAAGATGAACTTTCAGAGCTACACTTGCAAGAGAGGACCTTATCAATCTCGAGCCATTTTGTCTCACCAAGCCACCACAGTAAGCCCTGGAGCAAGCCTCGTACCATCCTCCCACGACCACCCGTGGAAAAACCCTCGTGGATTTTGAGGGAACTGCTTAAAGGGAACACTGGACAGCCCGTCACATCTCCTCACTTACACCGAGTAACTTATCAGCGTAACGAGATGTCACCAGCAGCCTGATTCAGACAGACTTCATTTGCTTCTGTGCTCATTTTCCCCCCTTCCTACCCAGATCTGGGGCCAAGCTAGTGCTCACGGGTCTAGTATCACAGCAGGCTTTTTCCAACACCAGACCCACAAACAGGAATAATCAGAATTTGACGTGCACTCAGAAATCTAAATGGAAAGACTGATTGCCTGGTGCATGCCTGGTTTGGTTTGTTGTTTTTCCTTGACAAGCACTCAAGCTTCTTGCAGGAGCTGCCTTGACCAGTAATAACATCTCTGCTCATCAACCCCAGGCTCCCACGCAGGGTACAGCCGTGTCACAGCTCCTGACCCTCACGGCAGCGACAGGAGATGAACCACAGCAAGATCCAAGGACCTGACACGCTGCCCAGCTTTCAGCCCACCCCTTCTTTCCATTTCACTGCACTTTTTTTTTTCGTTCTTCCCCTCTCTCCGTTCTTTAAACCAGGTCCAAGCGTGTTGAAATGTGACAGCAGCAGGACAAAGAGATGCAAAGGTCCGGAGACTTCCAACAGAGCTGAGAGAGAAGGGCTCTCAGGTGACCCTTGCAGGAACCTGTCGAAGACAACCAGAGCCTACACAGGAGAAATACCCAAACTGACAGGTCTCTAGAAAACAGCTAACTAAAGACTGTATTGTTTTGCCCAAATCTACTCTAACTGGAGTAGTCACAGGCAAAATTTCTATCCTTTTTTTTTTTTTTTTTGGCTTTGCAAATCCTTCAGTTATTCTGACATTTCTTTGTGTGTGTATAAAACTTTAAGGGAGGGGGGGAATAAAAAATACAACCAAGACACTAAGTGATGCAGAGCAAGTAGGTACAGCGTTCTTATCTAGTCCGTGGGAATGTTTAGGGCCTTTTTTTAATGAAAACACGCCCAGAACCTCCTCCAAAAAGGCCCAAGTGCCTACGGCAGGAGGATACTACACCAGCAGATAATACAGTAAATGAAAAATGGGATTTGGGTAAAATTTAACGTGCCGTTCCGCGTCGCACTATCGACAGAAGGACATTGTGAAGGTCAGAGGCAAGAACTAAAACCCCGAGGCACGCGCCGGTTTACTGACGTGCCAAAATTCATCTGAAAACTGCAACGGAGAAGTTTCAGAGCAAAGACGAGCACGAGGTCACGGAGAGAGACCCCCAAGCCAGGCTCAGACCTGGTGTAATTCCATTAACTTCAAGGAAATCGCATCAGGCTCCACCAGAGATGCTGAATTTGGCAGCAGGTCTGGGAAACGTCCGCGGAATAAACACGCAGAGTTTCCTGCTGGCTTGTTCAAGTTGCCTTGTTTTTACTGAGCTGTTACGAAAATCACTGTTAGTTGGGCTTGGAAAAATGAACACACTGATTAAACAAACTACGTTTGTTCACTAACCTAAACCACAACTCAGTATTTCCTACAATGTAGAGTATTTTTTATATATATATATATAGTTATCCCTCTATTATTTTCATTGAATTTAAAGAAACAAAAAGTCAAGTGCACTGAAAAACTATCTGAAAAGTGATTACTTTTTAAAACCACGTGGGGCCATCACACTCCTCTGCTAAAGCACTTTGCACTTCCCATAGAAGAATCATTTTTGGTTCACTGATTATTTTTTTTTGTGGAATTAGACCACGAAATGAATATTCTGCCAAGAGATATTTACCCCTTAGTGTGGGCATAACAGGAAAGGGACTGAACAATGAACATATTTCCCCACAGGGCTTGTAAATCACAATGGCTCCAGGAGAAACTGGGCTTCCAACCAAGGCTGGAGGACCACGTCCAAGGTGGGGGCTCAGGACTTGATAATGAACAGGTAGGGAATATTCTTTCATTTAAAACACTTCCATCAATTCATTTCATTCTATACCTGAAGACCCCTATGGAAAGTCTGATGCGATTCCTAAGCTAAGACTATAAACCATCTTTAGACTACGTCTGGAATATGCTTTGTATTTTACAAAGGCTCTACCCAAAATACCTCAGAAGGTTGGAAAACAGCTGAGTATCAGGTCCAAGAGTCGGAAGAGATGCTACACTCTGCCAATGAAGAAAATCATAGGAGAAACTTATTTTGTTCAAAAAGCAGAGCTGGAACACTAAAGCACCCACGCGAGTCCATTTTGGGACTAGTTTCTAAGAAAGTGGGGCAACATTTTCTAGCTGACAGGTTTTGCACTTGGGAACACCCTGGCATTTTACGGAGCTCTCGGTACGATTCTGATTCTGCGCGCTGCTGAATTCTACTGAGAACTTCTCAGTTCCTCGATTTTTTTTGAGATGAAAAATGTGACCAGAGGTGACCACGTCTAATACATTTCATAATTAGCGACTGAAGGCTTTGGTTGCTGTTTGATTTAGGGGTTTTTTTTTTTTGGTTGGCCGGGTTTGTGTGGTTTTTGTTATTTGGGATTTTTACGGTTTGGGGCTTTTTTGCTGGTTTTGGTTTGTTTTGATAGCATTTTGTTTGTGTGTTTTTGTTTGGAGGGATTTGTTTTGTGGTTTAGGGGGTTTTTTTCCTTGGTGTTTTGTAAGGGTTTTTTTGTTTGGTTGGTCTTTGTGGTTTTGTTTGTTTGGGTTTTTTGTCGCTTTTTTTTGTTGCTGTTTTTTTTAAGTAACTGAGGATTTGACAATGACTTTACAAGCAGCTTTACAAGCAACCCCTTTACCTCCACGGGCAGTGATAGCCTCTGTTTGGCCACAACGGTATTACCACCATAAATCAAACCCCCTCACTCCTAATCTCCCTTATGAAAGAAAGTGAACTAAATCCCTTCAGCATCACAGAACGAGGCAGAGCTTCTTGTCTGTCACAGAGCACTTGCTCTTACTCGTGAATATTGTAAGGACTAGCTCTGAACATGAAGAATATTTCCAAGATCAATTAACGTAGCTGCAGCTAAACACGCAGGAGCTTGATTTGCATTGTCACAGACCAACGGAGAGCAGAGAGCCCTTAGAAACAAGAAACTGGGTGAGAGCTTCCAGAGTGTTGTTTCCTAAGCAGCACCAAGAGATGGAAACGAACGAAAATGAAGCATTTAAACAATGCAGTCCTCTGCCACGAGGCACGATGTGACAGCTCCCTCAGAAAGAGAATCGCCGTGCTGGAACATCAGCGATGGTAAAGAAATTACTGGCATGCTGTGTTTGCTTTACTGTCTCCCACCTTGCCTTTTACAAACTGTATCAAAGCACAGAGTATAACGGCTCCAATTTCTTTCACAGCAGCTACACCATGCGAGGACAAAAAAATTGACAGATTAAATAGAATATAACTGCCAAAGCAACTGTGAACTATGGCTGCCCAAGAGAAGAAAATGATGTTCCTGAGTGTCACGTTAAGAAACACTTTTGTGATCAAACGCAACAAGAGTCCATTTCATTATAATAACCCTAAAAAATAAAGAATATATACATATATATGTATAAAGCAACTCTTCCTTCACCCCCTTCATAGGCACAAAACATTACTGCAGCTCACGGAACCCTCCCATCTCTTCCTCTGAAGAGGCTGTCGAGTAGAAGTGCCACATGCAGAAGAAGCACACGCACTGAGTATTTTTTTTTTCTGCCTACGTGGACTTTTCTTTTGATGAATTCTCCAGTCTGACCTGCTTCAAGGAGGACAAAAAATAAAATAAATAATAATATCTGGTCCTAACAGAAACTGATGATGCTAAGTGAACACACACACCCCCCTCCCCATTGCTTCGCTGAAGAGACGAGCACTAATCTGGTGGAAACACTGGGAGTTCACTACTTTATCAACGCTGACATGCACATGCCTAAGTGCCAGTGACATATGCATACATGCGTTATTTATCTTGCTCTGCATTCATTAAACGGACAAATTGAGCTCTCAAAACATTTTAAGCTCGTGCTCTCTCCTCCAAGCATTACGGGCTCGGCAGAACAGGCCACCGCTGCTACGGAGCCCAAGCACCGTAGTCTTAGTGGGTAGAACAAGATCTGGAAAGATAAAGGCATTTCATGATATTGTTCATGAAAAAAAAACCACCAGGTGATGCCCCACACACCAGGGCATCACCTGACAGTGTCACTTTGTCTTGCATTATACTGAAGATAAACTATGGGTTGTTTTAATAGCTCATAGCTTAGCCATTAGGATAAAACTTGCAATAATCCACTTCTAGGCTACATTGCTGTTAAATCTACCAATGAGTGATTTCTTCAGTCCTTACTATATATATATATATATGCAGTAAATACTACAGTGGTCTTCTGAGAACTCTGACAGAAGCAGGCAAATGAAAGTTTTAATGTTCTCCAGAGATGGTTGGGATGAGCCAAGCTCCAGAGCCATTTGAGAAGCCTGGCTGGGCAGCACAGCTATTCTCTGGCATGCTAGTCTCTAAAGGATGGGAAAATGGGCTATTTTAATGAACCATCTGCATTTTTACAACTTCAAAGTGAGCCCCAGCATCATCTTGGAGAGTCACGGATTTCCAGATGAACTATGGCCCTTCATTAGCGAAGTAAAACACCAAAGAGCAAAACCACAGCATCTTCAGGGGAAATAAATGCTCCGTATCCCTTGGAGATTTCATAGACTCATGAAATGGTTTGAGTTGGAAGGGACCTTAAAGAACATCTTGTTCCAACCCCCACCCTGCCGTGAGCAGGGACATCTCCCACTAGACCAGGCTGCTCAAAGCCCCGTCCAACCTGGTCTTGAACGCATCCAGCAATGGAGCTCCCACAGCTTCCCTGGGCAACCTGTGCCAGTTTCTCATCACCCTCAGAGTGAAGAACTTCTTCCTAATCTCCAATCTAAATCTCCCTTCTTCCAGTTTGAAGCCATCGCTCCTCAGCCTCTCACTACAAACCCCTGTAAAAAGTCCCTCCCCAGCTTTCTTGTAAGCTCCCTTCAGGAAAGCTGGGGAGGGAATTTTTCCAAGGGCCTCTTAGTTTGCCATGTAGTTAACTTCTACTAGACCAAAGACAGGAGTGAAACTATCCACATTTCAGGCACCCAAACTAGCAGCCAAACTCATCTTCAGCTCAGATGTTCTCCCCACCTCTGCCTCCTGTATTGCTCAAGGAATTGCAACAGGATATGAATTTCAACATAAATACAAACATTAATCCAACAATTGACCCTCAAGATTCTGTTTTGCCAAGATCTTTCAGATTGTTTCTAACTAATGAGGTTTTTTTCATTGTAAATAAGAGGCAACTGGCCAGGTTATCAGGCAAAACAGCGTTAAGAGGTTAACCAACACGATAAAGATAACACAGCAACTACTGCAGTATTAAAATACTTGAATCATACATTAAAGAGACCACACGAGTCAGTACAAATCGACTATGGAAAGCAGTACTAAGCAGCTGATTTTAGATGACAAGAGCAAGAGTATTTCAAATCAAAACAGAAAATTCATCAACAAAACCCACCATAGCTCTGACTGCAAGCAGCTTCTAACTCCCAGGCTACAACAGGGTGTGCTGGGAACAACGCAAAAACTAGGAGAAATTCCTTGCTTTCCATCAATTCCAGCAGACTTTAATGTTATAACAAAGTCTGCTTCTTGTTTTCATGCAAAATTCAGTATCTGCTCCTGTGTCTTCAGCTCTGACCGTGTCACTGTTGTGCAGCCCTTCAGCACAAACCCTGGTGTGAGAACCTGGCCAACCTGCCATGGTCACAGTACCACCAAGTCCCTAAGCCCAAGGTTGGGGGGGGGGGGGGAACAGTTCAGCAACTCCAGTTGTCTGGATGGTGTTTCAAGAAGTCCTTTTGGAGACAGTAGCAACTATGCAACTACTTTACGGGTATTACCAGCTCAAACCCGATACCCCTTTATTTGCAGTTTGTGGTCCAGACCCAAAGCAATCCACAAAGAGAAATGTTGTGTTATCTGCATGGACGTTACATCAAGTAAAGTCATCTGTAAAGCACTCAAATCGCCTGTGTAAGACTCAATTTCCAAAAAAGACCCTATTAAGGGAATGCTGGAACTTGCCTTTGTCATCATTTCCTGCCGCTTCCAGCTACAGTGCTTAAAAACAAAGAAACTAAATGGAAGATCAACCAGTTTGCAACTGGGACCAGCGCTCGCACCAACGGCACTGCTAATTAGGTTGCAGCTCAGGAAATGTTCCATGGATTTAAGGACTGAAGTGACAGCTGTACGCTTGTATTCGTCTCGGTACAGATTTTCTGCTTCAAAAAAGTAATTATAGACTGGGAGAGTAAAAAAGAAGGTAGAATAAGAACATGATGAATATCACCAAAAAAAAAAAAATATACCGGGAAAGCAATTATTTCTAACTTAAGTATTTTGTGCTAGTCCAAAACAGGTTTGGTTTCAAGTATTAGAAGGATCTGACAGGAGCTGAAGGTGAAGTATTTGATGAACTCATCTGGTCTGGAGAGCAGGATAACATCCCGTGGACTTCTGTGCCTAGGTACCCTGTGGTCTCTGCCCTCTCTACAGAGATGGGTACGCTGCTGGATTCCTTCCCCTGGTCTATCTCCCAGCAGCAGGTAGTCCAGGTGAGCAGCAGGTTTTATAGAAGGGAAGTGATTTAGAATAACACCGATCAATGATAGAAAACTGTGACCCAGGGATACAGAGCTGCAGTTCATAAAATACCATCAGAGATTATCAGGCTCGAAGTACTTCCATTTCAGTTGCTGTGACCTTCAAGTTGAGCTTTTGTTTGGGTTGTTTGGGGTTTTTTTTCCTCTTTAAGCCTTTTACATCTTGTGTTGAAAACATAGTGTTGAGTGCTGGCCTGCAGCAGCATTTAGAGGACTTGAGAATCATACAATGGTAGGGGTTGGAAGGGACCTCTGGTGATCATCGAGTCCAACCCCCCTGTCACAGCAGGATCACCCAGGGCAGCCCACACAGGAACAGAGCCAGGTGGGGCTGGAAAGTCTCCAGAGAAGGAGATTCCACAGCCTCTCTGGGCAGCCTGGGCCAGGCTCTATCATTCTCACAGTTGTTCCTCTTATTGAGGTGGAACTTCTTGTCTTTCACCTTGCTACCATTACCTCATGTCCTATCCCAGAGCACCACTGACAAGAGACTGTCCCCTTCTACTTGACACCCACCCTGCAGATACTTGTAAACATTCATAAGATCCCCTCTCAGGCTTCTCTTCTCCAGCCTAAACTGCCTCAGGGGTCTCAGCCTTTCCTTATCAAAGATGTTCGAATCTCTTCATCATCTTCATAGCCTCCATTGGACTCTAGTATTTGCCTGTCCCTCTTGTACTGGGGAGACCAGAACTTTACTCTGCCTGGCTTTGATGGAACTCGGGTGGTGGGATTTCCCCTCCTACACCTGGATATTTAGTTCCGAGTCCAACAGGATATTAAAAAAATCTCCTGAGCAATCTCATTTCAAGACTATCATATGCAAACATAAAGCAAGCTTTAGTCACGCTGGCTCTGCTTTCTTTTCCCTTTGAATAAATACTGGGATATGTAAATGCTCTGAAGATAACGCTGCCGTTCACCAAAGCTGGGCCAGTAAGCATTACTCCCACCAGTTTCAGGAGAAGAACAAAAGGAACAGAAAATGGTAGGTAGGTCTTGCTGGTCATTACTCTGAAACCAATAAAAATGAGAGTATGACAAGAAAATTCAGCTGGTGTTTGGTTTCTGGTTCAATGCAGTAAGCAAGTGGTCAATGCCAGATCTTTTGAGATAGATGTCCACAGAAAGCACTTTAGCTCATAGAGGGCATTACTCACAGTAATTCTGAATGATGGACGTTTTATGTTACGCCAGAAATGAAGGTTATTTCTTTGCTGAACTAGCCTACTGAGAAGCATAAGGGCTTAAACAAAAATAAGCTTATCACACGTACAACGCTTCCAAGAACAAACATAAAATAAGACAAGAGAAAACCGTATTTTAGGCTAAGAAGGTCACGTGTGCTCACCAGAAACCAAAGTGACAGATGCGTCCGTCCCCAGCCAACTTCCTCTTCACTCAGAAACGTTTCAGAAATCAAACACAGAGAGCACACCAGCGTTGTTTACTCGTCATTCCTTACTGCTTCCAGCTCTACAGAAACCATGCGGGCTCTCAGACCAGATGAAGTAGTCCTAAGACTGGCCTGTAGCCAACATGCCCATGAAATGGGCTGCAAAGGGCTCTGACAATCAGCCTTCCAGTATCTGAACGGGGGGGCTACAGGAATGCTGGGGAGGGATTTTTAAAAGGGCTTGTAGTTCTGAGAAGTCGTGACTTTAAACTGGAAAAGGGTAGATTTAGATTAGAAATTAGGAAGAATTTCTTCATTCTGAAGGTGGTGAGGCACTGGAACAGGCTGTCCAGGGAAGCTGTAGATTCTCCATCACTGGATATGCTCAAGACCAGGTTAGATGGAGCTTTGAACAACCTGGTGTAGTGGAAAGTGTCCCTGCCCACGGCAGGGGGGTTGGAGCCAGATGATCTTTAAGGTCCCTTCCAATCCAAGCCATTCCATGACTATGATTCTATGACACTTTTCCACCTGGATTCCAGTATCTCTCCAGGTGACTTACATCCCTAAAGTGTAGGAGGGAGTTTCTGATGCTTATTTCTGTAACTTCAGACCACCACCACTCAGGAAGGAAGCAGGAGCTGCCCTCTCATTGTTATCCCCACACATTGCAGCTAAGTGGAAATAGTGTCTGACTGAGCAACTCTTTCATATTCCTGCCTAAGTAACGTAAGGCTCTTCTGCATCTACTAATATGTGGGTGATTCCTGGAATTTTATTGGATAAAAAGTTAATTCCATAATGTGAAACTCCTTAATGTTTGTTTTTACAAACTATCAACACAAGGCATTGAAGTTACTTGAGCCCTCCTGCTACAAAACCCTAGCAGGAGTGGTGGCAATGTGCCACTAACCCAACTCTGCAGCCACCCCCCATGCTCCTTTAGGTCCTCACTGGAACATGGGCCAGCCCCTGACCCAGTTCCACCACTGGAATAACCATAAAATGATCTCAAGCATGTACTTCTGGCAGTCACACAGAGACTTTATATCTTCTGGTTTACCACATAAACGCCCTAAATAAGTGGGGAACACTCCTTAGAGAAAAGTGCCAGTGCTGAGAGCTCTAGACATTTCTAAACATGGTCCTTCAACACTGAACTCCAAACACAAACCCTCTCAAAGCAGTACTCTGCTACAGACTGCTATGTGGCATATTGTCAGGATGTCATATGACATATTTTACAGGTCAGATCAGTCAACACACCTGGCTTCACCACCTCATTTTCCCAGATTGCTAGGGTCACCAAAGCAAGATTTAAATTATGCTGTAACCTGAACCAATGATTATTTATTAGTTATTTCAGCCCTCGTCCCACCTTCCGTTTCAATTAAAATAGCAGCTAGTTGAATTATTTCATGCAAGTTTAAACTACATCCCCTATTCCCCCCCACCCTCAAAAAAACCCCCAACAAAAATAGTCTGGTGGAACCTCAGACACGTTCCTCTTCCAGGCTGGGAGATGCTCATTGCTATTGATACTGCTGTTAAGTGTGTTGCTTCTTTCCAATCAGTGGGTAGACGTGTAATAGATAAGGAAGCATTTATAAATGAATGCTCAGTGGCTACTGAAACGAGGTCTCAAAGGCAACGTGAACAAATGATGTGGACTTTCCTCCCATTAAGCACTCCAGAGACAAAGTAAAAAAAAAACCCACACCAAAAAAAAATCCACACAAAAAAAGATGGAGATTTTGGTTTTTTGTACCAAGACCTTGGCTCTCACATCCTTCTGCTTGCTTAATTGCTTGCAGTTTATAATTAGGTCCCATCACTGGATCTGCTACTCCATTCACTACAGCCATACCTTCTCCTGCCCTGAGGTCTGGTTCATTTATTATAACCCACCAACAGCAACAGATTTTTCAACTAATAATCCCTCAAAGCATTTTTCACTCTTCACGTTCTGGGCCACAAATTCACTTAAACAACTGTTTCAGCCTTACCCCACCTGAGCAGATTCTTGAAGCTCATCTGGTGGTACCCACAGCCTGATGCATCCTGCAGCTTTCATCTGGAACTAGCAGGAGCAACAGAAGTTGGCAAACCAAATCTGAAGTGATGCCACTGGAGAGCACGTTCATAACGTGCAGCTACATTCCTGCTCTCAGCTACACATTGCTCCTCAACTTCAGCAGCCTAACCCAGGGGAAGAAGGTGTTTTGCCCATGCAGTCGGTCCCAAAGAACGATCACGGAACTAATTTTTAGCTTAAATTTAGGCACTGGATTAGGCAGCGTAAAAATGAAGTGGCTTGCTGAAAATAGAGGTCATGGGACTTCATTAACTGGGAAAAAAATTGGGTTCACAAGAAAAACCACACTGTGTTAACTCCAGCTTTTCCTTTCTCATATAAAAACACTGGGGAAAAAAAAAAGGCTTGCAGAAGGAAGTGAACAATACCACCAGCAGCCAAAAGCAGCAGGACACGTCAACAAATACTACAAGCTCAATGTTGCACAGGAGGCAAAAGAAAGGAAGATAAATAGGAAAGGATGAACTTTTATATAAACATCTTTTGGCAACCAAAGAGCAAACCAGAGAATAAACAGTCTGCTCACAGAAGTGATGGAGTCCCCATGCCTGGAATGGCGTGGAGCTGCGGTGCTGAGGGACATGGGTTAGTGGTGCCCTGGCAGTGCTAGGTTCATGGTTGGACTTGATGATCTTGAAGGTCTCTTCCAACTAAAATGATCCTACGATTCTAAAAACTTTATCTAGAAAAACCTGTTTTGGTGCCTCCCCTGCAGTTGCTCAAGTTCTGTATTTCATTCTGCAAATGAAGGGCAAGTTCTCGTCTGCAAGAAACTCACTTTTGGAATCAGATTTTTTTCCCCTCACATCCTGGGGCAAACCTAGCACCCGTTTTGAGCTTGGGATTGCAACAACTGGAGGAATCGAAGGAAGAAGATGGTGTGTGCATTTTGCAAGGCTGTTGTGGAATCAGTGGTTACGACTCCCTCCAGCATCCTCCCAGCTCTCCATCTTGCAGCATTAGAAGGTATTTTGTACCATTTCCTAAAAGGCTTCCCTTCTCTTGCTGGGGCTACGACTATTGCTTAAGGCAGATAAATTTCTACAGAAGCAAAAAGAGTAAGACTTAGATGAAGCTGTTAAAAACCCAGCTATCAACAGAAAGGTCAGGGCCTCTGGCAATGAAGGGGGGGGGGGGAATTACTCCTGTAGTCTTCAAACAAATTTATTCTTGATGTAAAGCAGGACCATTTACAGCTCAGCAAAATTTTAAAACTGGTAGTAAAGCACATTACAAGCTCGCTTAATTCAATTTTCTCTGGCATTTATTGTGGTTAATAAAATACCTAAATGTCATTGAGATGTGTTAAAAAAAAAAATGTATTTATAGGTTAATAAATGCAGAAACCGGATTATTCAAAAAACCAGCTTACAGAAAGCCAAGCATCCTAAACTGATAGAGAGTTGGGTTTTGTTCCCCGACAGAGGGGTGATTAGTGCTTATAATTAGTGCTTATTTACAAAGCTTTTACTTTACAGCACTGTAAAAATGCATCTGCTGCCTTCCCCTATTTCACGCTCAGCTTCACAGGACCTGTTACCTCAACTATGAGCTTTTATTCACCTAGATTAAAAAGAATAAAGCCTCCTCAAAATACCTTTTGTAGCCGATTCTTTGAGGGATACAACCTTGCTACTCACCAAAATAAAGAGGGACCATAAATACCCAAATAGAGGATGAAGGTTTTGCCTAGTCTGGAGTAGCTGTTAATTAAGGGAAAAGGGCTTTGGTTTGAATTTAAGAAAATAACTTTACACAAGAAAAATTAACCCAAAACACAGACTTAAGTGTGCTGGAATAAAAACAGCAGCCGTCCTGGGAGTGACAACTGGTTCCAGGTTACTATAAAGTATTTACAGCACGTAACTAAGGATTTATTGTGAAATAGGCCTAAAACTTAAACTGCTTATTGGCTTTAAGTAGCTGTATTGGCTATAAAGTTGTGTCAAGCCCAATAAACTACTTTGGATAGATCAGTGGTTACTCTGTGGGTATATACACACAAAAAAATCCACCAAACCTAGATTATTTCTTTTTATTGCCTCTTAAACAGAAACGAAGACAAATAGTAGATTACAATTACCCTGCACTATTCAGGCAAAACTACACTGGAAGGTTCTATGTATTCCCAGTGCATATAGAAAAACAAACCTACACATAGTATACTCATCCCAGAGAAGAATCTTCTCCCTAGTGTCCCATTTTCCAACTCTGTAGACAAACCCTCCCAACAAAAAGTTCTGTCAAACATTTAGACTTAAAGTTGTGGTGGGTTTTTTTTTTTCCCCTCTTCTCTTCATTCTGAGGATTTTACGTTCAGCCTTTTCAGTTCTCTTTGCAGAGATTTGTCTTCCCCTGAGTCAGAGCTTCCTTGAAATAAACTTGAATGTTCTTTAATAATATCCCTGCTAATGATGATGATTGGGAATGGTCTGGTTTTAACAAGTACTTGAACGTTTAGCGTAACCAAAGCTTTTATATGTAATTAGTGCTCCGAGCTGAATTCTGGTACAATATCATTTATACCCAAATTATTTTTAATGAACGTGGGGATGCACCAGACTAGAGGACTACAGGTTTAAAAGAAAAAAAATATTAATATTTTATTTTAAAACCATTTCAAATGCATTTCTGTAATTAATAAAAAAAAACAAAACAAGAAAGCGATTGCTAAGATAATTGACTAAAAAGGGTATTTTCTAATTTAGGAAGCACTGCATGAAGCTCCTTGTTCAACTGGTGGGAGTGTTTTAGGAATGCAAATAGAGACACTTTCAGGAAAGGAACAGAGATCAGGGATGAATACATACAAATAATCTAAAATGCACTGCTACCTTACGGGTGCTCGCTGAGCCTTTTAAGCAGTGAAAGGACAAACATTTCCAAGGCACTCATCCCTCCTAAAAGGTATTTAATATAATGTAAAAGCATCACATTTCCCAGAAAGCTTTTATATACAGGTCGTCTTTTTCTATACAAGTGCTTCCTGAGCCCTCACAAACACAATAAGTTAAAAAAAAACCTAACAAAAACACCTCTTAGTAACATAGTTCTTGCTCCAGAACCTGCCATTTTTTAATTGGCACTTCTACATTAAAGAAAAAAAAAAGGACAGTGCTTTTACCTCCTTTTTCTTTTTTTTTAAATAAATAAAATACTCTTGCATTTCCCTTGAACCCTATCAGGGAATTACTGACATTTCCAGGCATTCCTATTAAAAGACATTAGCAAAGGAATGTTTCAGTCCCTTAATGCCACAAGTTTTAGCAGCCATCGAGCTCTCCAAAGCCAAAGTAAAAGTCCAAATGGCTAAAACTGTCCTATTTTAACATTAAAACCAAAGCAAATGGGTAAAACTAGGCCTGTTGGAATTTTTGCTTGTTTCAGCAAAGACTCCAGGCTGTTAACACGGCCTGAAATTATCAGTAAAGGGAAATATTCACAGTCCTGTGAAGCCCAGGACCATTTCCCAGTGGATAAAAACCACCTCATGTATAAGAATTTCTTTTTCCACAAGACAAAAAGTTGCAGTAAGAATTTTTCCAATATTAAAAGAAATCTCCAAGGGATGCAATAGTATTTAATCAATATGCAATTACATTTAATTCCTAAGCTCTCTGGAGAATTAAATAAATATTGAAAAACATCAGACTTTGGTTTTTCCATAAAGGATTAAAGTGACTTTTGATCACTTTTAAGAACTGATGAAAGTATTGAAGGAACTGATAAAAAAAACCCTATCTAGAACTTTTAAAACAGCTCAGATCAAGATTTAAAACTGATATACTACATATGTTAAAAAAAAACCATGCAAAAATATACTTGTCTCCCATAATTTACACCTTTAGTGTTATTGCATTATAAATAACCCTTCATAATTTGCCATCCTCTTAAGGACCTAAACAAAGACATATGGTACAAATGCCGTTGCCTTTGCATTGGCTTTGCTGGGGTTTAGAACAATCCCAAAGTGACTTGTTTTCACTAATTCTAAGCAATTTTAAGGAAGGCCTCATTAGTGGATGAAGATTTAACCAAAAGATGCAAACGCTGGATTGTCAAAAGGAAAAAAAACAGAGATATCAAGTAGCCAAACCTGGATTTTTGCAGTTAGGTTTCACGTTCTGAGTGCTTCTATATCTGTGCAAAGCCAAAAACCACCCAGGGATTATTATTTTTATCTTCTAGCAACAACTTCACGTGGTTTTGTGTCTGGCCAACAGTCCGCCAAACTCGAGTTGCACTCAACTTGTGCAATCTTTCCTTTGGATAGAGCTCATTAACAACTGGTTATTAGCAACACCCTTTGCTGGCTGAGCTCAATACTTCAGGTTCTCATTCACCAAGCTTTTGTACGTTCGCACGCTTCTTTAATGGGATTTATGTCAGGCTAATTAAGGACTGCCAACACTCACAAGCCAGTTACGTTAAGTGCAAAGCCTATTGCCATTTCCACCACTTAAATCCAGCAACTTTCCATCTTACAGGATTGATGGCATATTCATGGGGAAAAGCAGCACTCGGCAAGTTAAAAAAACCAGAATTTTCATGTCTTACTGGAGTTTCATCAGGTTAAAGGAAGAGGTGCTTCATGATTTTCTATTCCATTTAATCCTAAAAATCTGGGCTCTCCATCGTACAGAGCTGCTTCTCCCACTCGATGGCAAAAGTGTTTTGCAAAATCTATTTTATTATTACATAAACGTGTGTTCAGGACTGCAAAAAGCTCCAGTTTGTCTAAAAATCTGGCAAGATATAGCACATCTCAACACAAGAGAGAGCACATCCCTTTCCAAGCTAAGACAGATTGCAACTATGGACAATTATCACCATTACCACAGTTCCTATTAAAAAAAGTTCTCTTTTTATTGGTGAATTATTATTCTTAGTAACATTCTCCACCACGGTGCCACAGAGACCTATGAATGAGAGCCCCAGAAGTCACTCAAGCCCTTTATCAGACCTTTTTTCTGCTTGTGAGCTACACAACCCCTCTAGATTTTTAGTTTCCCTGGTTTCCTCCATCCGTATTCCCAATTCTTAATTACCATTTGTATCATTAGTATTTTGTTATCATTTCTCTGGCTGTTTACTGCTCCCTCAAGGAATACATTGCTTTAGTGCTGACTAGCAAAACAGTAAAGCTGGGTAGACTCACTTCAGAAAAGCTCCCAGAAACACTTAGATTTGTCAAAAAAGAGTTAAGGTTGATTCCAAGCCTTTTTGATAAAAGAAAAAAAAAATTAGACTGGAGATCCCACAAACTTTTCTTGGCAGCTTCTGGTCTTTTAAGTGACAACCCTTCTAAACCAGTCAAGCAATCAAGTGCTCACTGCAGCCTCCCTGAGTAAGATTTTTTTTTCTTGTGTCCAGACTGAATGAGAAGCAACTAAGTGATCTGCAAACTGTACTTGTTTTGAATGGCTTTCAAGAATAGGGGTGAGTTCTTAGATTATCTAATTAACTCACTCGTAACGTGGCTATCCTAATGAACCTTGCATGATTCAAAGATCATTTGTATGTCTGATATGCAGTACAGACACATGCAAGCTAAAAAAAAAAGATATATATATATTCTAAAGAAACACACAACAAGAAAAAGTTTCATACCTTGATCCAAAGTCCATTTGACCCAGTGGAAAAATACCACCCTTTCTAAATGAGGCTCCAAGAGCAATTTGCATTATTTTTAGGAAAGATTATCTTTGAGCAAAGATTCTAAAACACCCTTAAGAAGTCAGAAGTGCCACTCGAGACCCAGTCACAAAAGCTTCCTGCAGACAAAATTCTCATTACAATCAGCAGGGGTTTGCTTTCATAATGAATATTTGAGTCAACTGATTGGAGTGCTCAACTTGAGATGGTTGGTGCACAAGATCTTCTTGACTGCATGATTTCTCTGTAATTCTCTGTAATACACATCACCGGTTTCTTAGAAACAAGTAATTTTAACAGGGCTGAAAGGGGTGCAAATGGGTAAAGTTACACCCAAGGTAGTTTAACTGTTCAGTGCTGCTTCTCAAAGTTCAAATTCTCCATACTTAAACGATACCACTCCAAGCTTCCCATCAAGTCAAGCGTTCAACTGTTGTAACTCTGAAATAGTACAGCTGGGCCAGAACTCTTACCTGCTCATGCAAATCAACGGGGAGAAAAAGAATTTAAGGAGTTCTTGTCCTCTTAAAACCTAACTTGATTCACAGGGTGATCGAGATGGGAACTCCTGTCACATACAGAGCGGCGATAACAGGAAGCCGAGCTACAGTTTGTAATAACCAAATCCCACACTGAAAGTTCTTCACAGTTCACGTCCTTCTCAATGGATCATAACATCCATCTACTGATTTTAATGAGCTAACAGCAAATTGCAACTGTCCCCCATAAAAGCACTTCTAAAAGCGGGGCTGTGTACGTTCCCACGTGGCCACCTAAAATTCTCAGCGTATAAACCAACTGCGCGGAATGTGACTGCAATTAATTTTATTGGTTGCAATAAACCACTGAGCTGCTTTAGGATGATTTCAGAAGCTGATTAATGTTTACAAACGAACACCCACCCAAGCTTTTAAAGCACGTGCACTTCACCAGTAGGACTCCTAAGTCCATTTACTCCTGTGGAGTTAGGGCAGCCATCAAGATTCAGGATCAGACTCCAGAGGTTCTTAACGGTTCCTCACAACACAGATCCCAGTCTGGACCTGGGGGGAAATGCTCCATACGTACCATTGCCGTCGTCTGAATTGCTGCTGGAAGGTTTCTAACCCTGACAGACTCTGGAATTGCCCATCTCTCAACACAAGCTCGACAAAGCGCTGAAGGAACTTCTCCATGGGATATTGCACGTGGTACAGGACCGTTTATCAGCTCTGCATGGTAGGGAAATGAGCACATGGAGGAGAGGACCCTGCTTTTTGAGTCAAGCTTCTCACGTGCCTCTCCTGTGGACACCACTGAGGTGGTTCTATGCCAACTTTGCCAATGTGGGGTGTGAGAGCAGACGAAATTTATAGTAAGAAAGCCAGAGATAATACTTAGAAAAAAAAACAACAAAAAGCCAAACCACCACATTTACAGTCTGCTCAACTAGATTAGAAAACATCCAACTGCATTAGGAGCAACAAATATATTGAGGAGGCTCATGCTGCATCCCTGGCAGCCCCTCTCCACTTTCCAGACAACTTCCTTCTCCCCCTTAAAAGTCAGAGTCCTTCCGAATCCACCCTTCTTTACCCCAGCATTTCACAACAAGCCAATTTTGCCACCAAAACCAATGTAAAACCTTTCTGTCTCCTCTCCTCCATTGCACCCTTCCTCCCCATAGTCCAATTCATATCCTCTTCTCCTGTGGCTGCTTGCTGGGCTGTTTCAACAACTGGAGCACTGAAAACAGCATCTCTGTAATTATTTTTAGTTTAGTTTTTACTTAAATAGGTTGGTGCAGTAGAAAGGTTATGTACTCTTGTTTCTTCTTTTTTTTTTCCCCTGGAACAGAAAATACTAATATATTCTTATATTTAAGCAAGCACAGTAGATTAATTAATGTATTTAGTCTCTGGAAAGCTTGCAAGTTCTGTCTAGCAGGAAGAGGCCATGAAATTTTCCATTTTTCCCCATAATTAGGCATAATAATTAGTACAATAATGCCCTCGTTAACATTCCTAATTATATGCAACTAGTACATCAATACCTCCTAGAAGGAAGCCCGTTACCTTTCCCCATCTCATCTGGGACAGTCAGCATCCCCACAGGCACAACAAACCAGCATCCTCCTTGCTGAGCAAGGACAGACTAGGGGAGCCAGTCTGACATACGACTCAAAAGATCTCTACTCCAAAAACCAGCCCTAACATGAAAACCGCTTATATTAAAAAGCATAAAACAGCTCCCAGACAGGCAAAAAAAAACCCAAAGCAAAATAATAGTCTGTAAACCCAAAGCATCAAAAGCACCACCAAGCTCCCCCAGCACTGAAGTTCTACCACGTGAGCTTTTGGACTAGACCTACTCATTAATCAGCTCCAGCACAGGCTGTGGGGTTTGCCTTGGGTCCGACGACACGAACTCAGGGACCACTTACATTTTTACTGCATATTGCCGTGTCACCAAGCTGTTCAGATTAGCTCTGCTGGGAGGCTGTCTCATTCCAGGAATAGAAATTAATTAATCAGTATATTTTCCACCCCCGTGCCAGGAAAAACATCTCTGATTAAAATGGTGTACGGAAGGTTGGAGTGGTTTTTTTTTGGTTGGGTTGGTGGTTTGTTTTTTTTTTTTTGCAATCACTGCCGACACAACTATTGATTAAATGAAAACCTTCTGAGCACTTACTCATTTTATAGGTGTATTTATTTCATTCCTCTCAAGCTCCTTTGTTTTAATTAAAGGGTATATTCTAGACACGCTACGATCATTATATATTGAAAACACCTCTGTAAAAAAAGACATCTTTTTTTGAAAGAGCAATGCTCCATATATGATGGAAATACTCAAACCCCCTCCCAGTTTAGACTCTTAAACCTCGAGTCTAGTGAAAAGCTTGCCTTGGGAGGTAAATCCCAAAACTTGGCACTGAAGCTCCAAATACATCTACAGCATTGCTGCCGAGCAGGAACAGCACTTCCCACATCACTACGCTGAAGAGTTGGTGCATCCATAGCTAAATCCAACCAAGAGCCCAAACTTGGCAGCCTTTGCGCCTCGCTTGGACCGAGCTCTCCATTCTCAGAAAACTTCTACTCAGTAAAGGTGCATTTAAGTGATTCTCAGAAAACCCCTCCTCGACAGAGGTGGGTTTCAGTGAACAAGGGGTGCTGTTGTCTCCTGGCAAAGGCACTGGCTAAAGAGCCACGCTAGCTGAGGCTTGAATCAAGTTGAGATGGTAACTCACCCAACCATCTGGAGAACCCCAGCCCCTCTGCTCCAAAGGCATTACAGTCCCTCCTAGCACATTACTGACCAACAGCCAGTATAAAATTATTTCATTCCTTCTCGCTGCTGTGACCCAGAGGGCCTTTGAGAAACTAAAACTGGATCCCACGAGACTGCCAGGCTACAGCACTCATTGCTACTGTCATCCAGTCAGACCACTCCCATGAGAACTGGGAAGCTTGGTTTTCCAGTTTGGCTATGTTTATATCCTTTATCTAATCTCTTAACACATATGAAACAGTAGGTAGAGCTGAGAAGAGATATTTAGCTCCCAGGAAGGTACTCCAGCCTGCTTTAAAGGCACCAGACCCCTCTTAAGAAGGGAAAAAATTAAACCAAAAAATCCAAAGGCAACCTTTCACACCACTTTAATGGAAATAAAGAAAGGGACTCTCTCTTGGCCTCAGCCTCCATTAACACAGTCCTCTTTGCACACATAGCACACTTAGATTCCCCATTCTCATTTCTGTGAACTAAAGCATTTTGGATTGAAACCCCTTCTCAGCTGATTTCTCCAAACAGCCTGTCACCAAAGAGATGCTGTTCCTTCAGGACATGGTCTGGTTCCCATGAAGTATTGGCAGGGGCAATAAGAAGGCAGGAGCTTAAGGGACCTTAAATCTTCATTACAAACAACTGCCAGGAAGACATTCCTGACAGTGACTATCCATCCTGGGTGCCATCCAAAGAAAGAGACCCATATTTCAAACCTCAGTCCCAATACTTTTCTTCTTGCTAAGATGTTTTTTTTCCTAATATCTGATGTGAATCCATCCTGATGCAACTAAAGGCCAGTCTTGCAAACATTTACTCCCACAAGGTATTCTCCCAGGCCTTCGGTACTTCCCAAGGGATCAGAGCTCTAGAAAACACCAACATCCTCTGCTCGACACACCAACTGCTCCCTCCCACAGTCACACTGCAGGATGCAAAGTATTATTTCTGTGTCACTGCCCTGTGGTTTCTAGGGAAAGCCATTCACTTGGCCACATCTCTGCTCCTTCTTATCCAGGAAAGCATGGGCTGGGGTTTCTTATCCTGCCTGCTTGTAGAAATGAGCCACTGACCTTTCATCTCCTCTCAGGTTTCAGGATTCCAGGAGCACTGGACACTCAACTAACTTCAGCGAGGGCCAGAGAGGCTGCTGGACAACACAGGGACAGTTTCTCCAATTATCATCATCATGAGGGGAAAAAAATAAGTTCTGAGATCACACTGGCCCCTACCTTTTCATATCTCAGTGCTCTCCTCCATGTCTTTACGGAGCCAAACGTTCACCGATTCATTGTGAAAACGTAACACATTAACCATCACACATTCTGTTATGAGGAAATTGTGCTAGATTTGCCCAATAATGACAAGTTGGGAATTCTCCGGTCAGGTCTGATAAACAGGGAACAGCAGGGAACTTTAAACACCCTCTTCCCTTCCATACCTCATATATTGCCTGGTATTTTACCCACTGCACAATTGCAGGCGCACGCTTTGGGAGTAAGACTCGCAGGCATGTACTTCCCTTAGCCATTTTTTTTTAAGCCTCCCCAAACTGCACATCTCTTGTAAAGATGCCCACCACATTTTCAAACCTCAGTGTGCATAAATTAGTGATGCTGCATAAGGCAACCCTAATTTATGCACTCGCTATGGACCCAATTAGTTCTTCTGTAACAGAATGCCAAACAGATTTTCTTAATAAAGCCAAACATATCACATCTAATATTTATATAAAATGCAGAGTTTTAACTCTGTCACTTTGTGTTACTAACCCCAGACTGAGAAGGGAATTCTGGAATTGGCTTTTTTTTCCATGAGCACCACTGGCAGAACGTGGGACAGATGATCAGTTTGGACAGATCAACGTCAACCCAGTGAGGTTAATAGAGTGACACAGATTTACATCAGCTGAACACACAGTATGCCTGTCGTGCTGCACGACAGCTCAAGGAGGTCCTACAAGCCTGGTGGGACAAAAGCAGGCAGGAGCACGTGGAGGGGGCTCTGCAAGCTTACGCTGCTCCGGCATGGAACAACCCTTTCACCTCCGTGGGCAGGAGGCTGCACTGTAGTGAGCAGCAGATAACTGTCAGAGACTCTGCATCTTGTTTATACTCGTTAATATTCTAATCTCTGCCAGCCCAGATGGCTTAATTCCTTGGTTAAAGCTGAGACATGTCTGAGTGCTTGGAAGCTGAGGCTCTATCAAGAGAGGTGACATGGTGAACTGCGAGAAGAAAAAGAAAACAACAAAGCCACAAGAGAAGTGGTGATCACATTTTGCCTCTAATTTCTCACTCAAGTCAGGAATTGGAAATCCTGCCAGATGTCTGGGCGCTGTGTTGATTCTGCATCAACATCTGTCTGCATCTGTAACCTCCGTCGGGTATCTCTCGTGTATTTTGGCACTTCTGAGTTTCAGCTGCCCCCAGTGCAGAAAGCACTGCAGACTGGCCAAATCCTGGGTCAAAGTATTCCACGTGGGCTCAGGTTAGCACAGTTAAAACTAAACAATAGTATTTCTGGTATAAAATCCCAATGCTATGTAGATAACCTAGAAGACAAACAGCTTTCATCTACCAAGTGGACCAAAAGCTGATCCCAGAAAAAGAAAAAAAAAAAAAAGAGCAAGGGAAATGGGAGAATGTTTCTCTACCTCCTCTCTGAGAGTGGTAATTCAAGGTACCTGCTATCCCAGGTGAAATATGCTCACAGTGGATACAAGCAAAAATAACACGTCTGACGTACAGAGCTAGAATCAACTGCAAAGTCATTTCAGACGACAGGCAAGTATTTTTTCACCTTTTTGCTATTCATTTCAAGCAGATGAAGCAAAATGAGCCATTTTGATTTTCATGAGTACTAAATAAGCTTCATCCTTTTGTCTAACAACTTCTAGCCAAGAGTAGTTCATCGAAAATAAACTAAAATTCTCACATAAATGCCTGAGAGCAGAGTAACAAAAAAACTGCACATCATTTTTATAGGCAGAAGGAGAATCCCACAACACCAAACGGGTAACAGGACCCACCCGCCATAAAGCTGATCCAGTCAGTGCTCACATTTTGCATCCCCCAAATACCAGGGGGTCTAACCTTACAGACCAAACCGACCCAAAAGACTGGATCAGATTCCACATAGCTTTACCTCAGGTATGTTTTGTTTTAAGTGTACAACAAGGCAATGAAGTTTGGCATTCCTTAAGCAGAGGGCAGCATTACATCAGGAAATGGTTATTAAAGCCACCTCATCTACTGTATATGTGAAATTACAGCTCTGCAACCTAAGAATACATATTCCAGGTGACTGATACACATATAGCTAAAGTTTCAGAAACTACCACGATCTTCAATTACTGCAGAAAATTCTAACTAGAAAAGCATTCCATTCCCCCTCTCCCCCCAACAGTGGCTAAGAAAAACATTTTGTCAATATGTTGCTTCACTCTGACCAAGTCCTTTCCCTAACCCCTTTCTCAAACCCACTCCCAGAAGGTTTACTCTTCTCTCTTCCTTGTATGTCACAATTACCACTTCATTAAATATAAATGTAAGAGCTACTCGGTCCACTATTATTCTCTAAACCCACACGTCCTCCTGCTCCTCACGGAGCTGGCACTGCAATCCACTAACAGGAGTAACTACTCTTGAGTTCCCCTTTCATTCCACGATGCTTTGGTCCTTCTGGCTCCAGCAATCCCTTAGCACTCTGCTGACGCTGCCCCTCTTAATGGAAAAGTTGGAGCTGAAAAAAAAAAAAACAACGAACCAAACCAACTCTGCCAGGAGATAACATTCACCAAAGTCTCCACTCTAAAACTTTCCTTAGTGCTTCTGACATTTGTGGAACATTCAGAAGCCGCTTGCTCACGCAGAGACTTTCTTCTCTACCAGTGAAGCACTTCAGACGGAAAGTATTATCTATTCCTAACTGACATCTTCCACTAAATGGAACATTTAATTAATTTGGTCCTAGGCCAGGCTGATCTCTTTTGCTTGCATGAAGACGAACACGACTTGTAACTCTTTGGCACCGCTTCTTCCCCTCCTCCTCCCCCTTAAAAGGAACTTTAGCTGTTTACAGGATAGATACAAGAAAATCCAGGCTGGTACGGTGACACATCATTAGTTAAAAATACACCACATCATAAAGAGCTTTAGTACAGAGCGAGCATTGGAATGCAGAATTACATGAAAATGGCTTAGGAAGGAAAACGCAAGTCATCTGGAAACTGATGATTTTTTTTTTTTTCCTGCTACAGGCTGTAGGAGAAGAATAAAAAGCCTGCAACCAGTTTGTGTGTTACTACAGAAAGCGAACCTGGTGCAATTAAGCGAGTTGAAAATACAGTATAGGGGGGGTTATAAACATACTTGAAACGTATCTCTAGAGTGCAGATGGCAAACACGGGGTATGGTGCGGGGAATAAGTCTCAAGAGATAGAAAGCAAACCCAAACCTACAAGAATACAACAACTGCACATCCCTGACCAGAGCCAGGCTCCCATAACCAAAAGCCAACGTGGTTTGTGACTTGCAGTAAGCAGCAGAAAGCGCTCTAGACAAAGAAGTGGTCTTTGCTGATGACAAAGACGATGATACTGTACCAGCATCTTCAAGCTCTCTGCTCAGATTTCCTGATGTTGGACTGCTTTGAAACTGGGAAAAAAAAAAAGTGATACCTCTGGCTAGAAATTAAGAAATCCAAACACGGCAGCATCTCCTTGGGAGATTCACTGTGCAAACCCCAAAGTTCCCTAGCGCGCGTGCCACGCGTACGGCCCAGGAGACGCACGCTATGAGTTCTGACAGTACCAATAAACCAGCAGAAAAGGGGGATGCCCAGACTTAGCCCAGATCTGCAGTTCAAGTCTGAAAACCAAAAGCAACTTCCAGATCTGAGCAGCTCTCCACACCGGGGAAGAGAAGTAGCACATCTCCTGTCTGAAGTTATTTGCAACGCTGCGTAACGAGTTGACTTGGAGGAGCTGCTGCAGGCTCTCAGCAAGTCGAGGTCCATGATTCCTTCAGAAAAGGCAAATATGGCCAGAGGTCTTTTTATAAAGAGACCACCGCTTACACCTGCTCAGAAACACAAAGTTCACGCTCATGTAATTAATCGGGGGAAGGAGCAGATGAATTTTAATAAGGTAGCACCCATCTGTACTCCACGTGCCATAGCCACAAGCCCTTCTGCTTTAGTGCACAACGTCACACGCGTCGTCTGGGATCTTCTCTGCAGGAACAGCTGAGACTTCAGGGCTTGCATATAACCACATCCATCCCCAACTTGTGTGTAGCTTAATTAAATGGCAACTGTAATTAGTGCACAACATGGAAGTCTAAAACAGATGCTAAAAAAAAAAAACAACCTACCAAAAAACACATATTGCTGAGCACCAGAACATAAGGGGCTCATACTTCCTCAGTAGGTCAATCATTCCCTTCCAATATCCTTCCAGCTTAAAAAGCAGCTTAGCCAAGCTAATCAATACAACCCCCATTACAAACTGTAGGGCTGTAGCTGGTTATCAACTTGTATACAATAACGTACAACAGAAGTCAACAATCAAGCCAAAATAACAAGAGAAACTACGGTGGGTTTTCATTTGAGTTGGTGGGAAGGAGGAACACATCAGCTGATCTTGGAGCTGTGTTGAGTCAGAGAAGATGTGAGCTGGCCCCAAAAGCATGCAAGCCATTTAGGATGCTCGAATTAAAATCATTAAATCATCTGTATTGGAAGGAACCTTGAAGATCACCTAGTTCCAACCCCCCTGCCATGGGCAGGGACACCTCCCACTACACCAGATTGCTCAAAGCTTCATCTAACCTGGTCTTGAAAACTTCTAGAGAGGAGGCATCAATGATCTGCTAAATGTATAAAAAGAAATTATGAACAATATATTCTTGTAGCAGTATAAAAGGAATTATTACTGATATAAGATTGTCAATGGTGAATGCTGATGTTCACATTCAAGAGGGGTAATTTAATGCACAGTCTACTGCAGCTCTTGAAATCATCAAGAAAAAGTGAAAGAGATGCTGGAGTGACATTTACAGGGGGAAAAGAGAGGTAGCTCTAATCATCGGTCTCTGAAGAGGTGCTTTAATTCTAGGATAACAGACTGTGACAAAACCTAAATAAAAACAAAAGAAAATCAGGGTGCATCTGTTCAGCATGAAAAGTTTTTTCTGTCTGCTTCCTATGGAAGAAAAAAAAAAGACTTCAAGGACCATGCTGAAGATAACATCTTACGTATCAAAGCACGCGATACAGTAGAGTTGTGATAATTCTGGTGGAACGAGAAGAACAACGATTAAAAAGGAAATGAGGAAATAAGAGAATCGTTGAGCTACTTTGAAGAGGGGCAGCACAAAGCTGAGAGAACTTCCCGTTACCTTCGGTAGCACGTGAAATCCAGTTTACTGGCTGTTCAGCTCCAGTCAGGAAATACTAATACTGGGCAGTTACAAAACTGAAGTACGTTACAGTAAGTGACAACTAACAGACATCTCCGCACGCTCCTAACTGTAACGAGGCAGAAGTACAAAGGAAAATACAGACCTAACAGGAACGAGCTGATGGAAAGTTGTTTTATGTGAACGAAAATAGGAGCTGTGAGACTCAAGCGATAACTTCTGAGAGATTTAAAAGTGGCATGGGTGCTGAAGCGAGGAAGAGAGACCAGAAGGAACTACAGACTGGAGACAAAAAAGAAAAGTGAGTCACATTCCGAGTCCTTCTTCATGCCACATGGTGTATTGAGGACAGCTGCCACTCAATAAGTATTAAAATAACATTTTCTTAGTCAACTTTGAGCAGGGCAGTTGCACTACATCATCTCTTATAGATCCCTTCCCAACTGAACTGTTCTCGGAAAACAGAACTTGCAACCTGTTATACAAGAAGTTTTGTCATTTTATAAAAGATGGTAAGAAATTGAAACAAAAAGATGTATTTTTCAAGCAAGGAGGCAAAGATGTTCTCCCTAAAATGCTATAAGCATGTGCAATGATCAGTTTGAGTGAAGAAAAAAAACCCAAAGATCTTATTTTGCTTCCCAATGGAGAGACTAACTTCAACTGTGCACCCAAGTACGAGAACCTAGTAAAGACTAGACTAAGGATTTTAATCTGCAAAGATTTTAACTAATTCTGGATTCCCTGAAGCACCTTGATTCCCAAGAAATAAACAACTTAAATGTAACTTTTATTTTGTTTTTAATTTTAACAAGGGAGCGAAAGCACCAATTGTGCCCCAGGGACCCACGAGGGGTAGACAGGATCTGTTGTTTTGTCCAGACATAGGTTTAGTTTTGGATTTCTTAACTTCTAGCCAGAGGTATCAATTTTTTTTCCAGTTTCAAAGCAGTCCAACATCAAGAATCTGAGCAAAGAACTTGAGGATGCTGGTACAGTATCAAAACTGGCCTCAGTCACTTATTTGATAATTTCACCATCAAAACACACCTTTATATTCTCTGACTTGAGCATTTTTTAGTAATTTTTTTTTTTTCCTTATGAATATCTGGGTTAAGGAGCACGAGAGCAGCAAAGTTGATACACCTCATTTACATTCCTAAAGTAAATGTTTAATATTCTAGTAGTCTGAAATTAATTTCCTAAATGTTAATTGATGCCATCGAAAATTGCTAAGGGCACATTCAAGGCATTTCAGCTGATTAACTCGAGATTTGATGGCAAAGAGGCTATTTGAGTAATGGTCAAAACTGTTGCCATACCTCTTATCCCACCTGTAGCAAGAACTACTGTTGGCTTTTTTTTTTTACTTACTAAGAAACAAATAAAACCGATGCAATTTAACCAGACTAAAATTGATACTCATCTCAAACCTGATTTCTTCTCCTTCACTTGAGGACAAGGCTCCTTTTACGGTTGGGTTTCAGGCCTTTTCTGATTTCTACCACAGAATTCACTGATGAAACTTTTTCCCCCACAGCCATTGCTTCAACCCAAGGAGGATTCTGCTTTTAACTTTGCCATATCCCACGGGGTGTTTCCATGGTTGTACTCAGAATTCGGTACCTTCCGCACACAAAAAAGCTCCTTCATGCCCATTTTGATGCTGGATTCTTACCAGGATGCTTGAGCTGAAGGAAAACCTCCCTCTGAAGAGGGCTCTGGAGATAGATTACTGGTATTTTCTACCCTGGTTAACTACAAAACATTGAGTACAGAGACACGGAAGCTCCGAAATTAACTTAAGATTAGTGAATTAATTTTTCTTCAATTCCAAGAAGGCTGATACACTTTCTCAAATAACTTAGACTGGCACAGGTCCTACAGTCTTTTGTTCTAGCTTAAAACACCTCCTAAAAATAAATTTTGAAAGGGGTAAAAAGTTGCTTTCGATTTTAAAAGTCCAGCCTATATCCACAATACCTTTAAGATCCTAAATACAATAAATCTCATTGAAATTACTTATCCTCAACATGATCTTGCCAACAGTTGATTATTTGTCCAGAAGAAATTGTATGGTGATGCTCTCCCAGCCCGTGGGACAAACTACGCTTTCTCCATTCAGATGAACAACCTCCTACAAAGTGCCAAGCACACGAAGACCAAGCAGCAGTCCAAACTCAATAGGTGCGCTGGGGAAAAAGCATTTGTGAGTAAACTGAGAATCCTGTCATTCCAGACCTGTCATTCCAGCATTTTTCAGGAGCTCTATACTCACTTAAGTATCCCTTACGGCACCAGATATGGGATGACAGATGTACCATCTCAAACAGCAAATCCTACTGTGATTTTAATTGAATTACAGAGGCCATTTTATTTTTTTGCAGAGCCTCTAGACTCTCTCTCTTGCTCGCTTCCAGTGATTCAGCAGTTTATTTCTCAATACACTAATCCCTCCGTAAGACAGTTTCTCATTCCTTTTAAGTAGTGCTTCTGACAGCAGCTACCTATATCTTTGTTGTTTAAGGCTCCCCTGGATTTTTTATTAGCTAGAAGTAGTTATCTCGAACATACTTTTGCTTTCAGACTCGACCACTTTTACATCCCTGAGAAGGCTCCGTCTTTTAGCAGTTCAGAAATCATCCCCACAATATATTTTTCTATAGTTCCTCTACACTTCCAAGCTCATCTGACAACAGCATCGCACAAATTAAAAGAGGAGGCAGAAGAAAGGAAACCTGAAGCCCAGAGGATAAGCAGCAGACAGTGACACCCACCTATAAACATAAGCCAGCTGGGACATGTTCTTCACAATATCTGGAAAATACACGTTTAATTTGCTAGTTACAGGGGACTCCAGTCAAAACAACAGCTTGCTCACCTAAAGGGTGCAGAACATTCAGGTCATATGGGTGGGGGGAAGGCAAAACAGGCAGAAGGAACTGCCAGGTCCTGCAGTAGGGAAGTGTCAGCAACTCCATCATTCAATAACACTTTTGAATCAAGGCTGACGCATCTTCACGAAGCTATTTAAGCCAGGGCTTAAAACTTACTCAGTTTAGTGACTCTCTATTGTAGTAATCAACAGTTTAAAAATCCCACAATAATTGCTTTTGCCCATAATCACCCAACAGCCATTAGCTGTTTATCTCAGAAAATTAATCCTCAAAGGGTGACCCTCGTGTCCAAGAGACGCTCTCAGTCATGAAGAGCGATTGATAAATTATTCCAAGCTGGTCCACAGAACCCCTTTTAGTGGCATTTTATCATCAAAGGTACTTTCCCCTTAATCAAAGGCTAATGCAACATGAAAATCCTTAAATACGGGCTGCACCATCAAGTTAGCAACCTTGAAAAGGCTGGAAAATAGCCGTTTGCACAGGCAAACACAAGATTGAGAACGACCATCGTAACCTGCACCATCAATCACAGGGCTGTTTTCAGAGTGTATTAAACTTCGTGACATCTTCACCTTCTCGTGAGGCCACGATCACCTCTTCACGATATCCAACGAGTGCAGAAGGGCAGGTTTGCTTCGTGCAGAAACAAGTCTGTTCGTCAGATTTCATAAATAACAGCAGTGCTGCCTTACCAGACTTTCGTTGGTGTTGCATAAGAAAAAAAAAAAAAAGGAAAAGTCTCGAGCAAAATGCTGCCCCTGCAATAATTAATTATAAGCCCAGTTATATATATCAAAAAGCTTTCATTTCATTCTGCTATAAAATTAGCAAACTATCTCCGAGGTGCAACTTCAAGGAGAGCAGAGACTGCTCATCTTTTAAAAGACGACACTAAATCCTCCATTAAAAAAAAAAATCTATGGCGATTTTGCTAATTCACAAATTAAATAATAAAATAATAAATAAATAAAAAAGAATTGACAAATTACTTTGGAACAGCTGGTTCAGTTTTACTTGTTTGGGCTTTCCACACAGAGGGGAGAACTGGTGGCATGAGACACCCAACTAATATGAGAGAAGGAATGGTCTAAGGAAAGGGCTTTCAGAGGCACAGAAGGTGCAGAGAAGGAGAAAGGAACTGGGATGGAGGGAAACCAGGAGTTAATACAGAAGGAAAGGACAGAGGAGATCTTCAGAGGAGAAGGAGGGAAAGAGTAAGAGGACATGGTGGTTGGCACATCTGGTAATGAGGAGCCTAGGAAGAAGGACAGTTATTTTCTACGGGTCTTGAGAAGCAGCGAGATGCCTGGAGATCACAACCAACTTCAAACGAGTGATCTAAAAATTACAGGCAGTAAACCCATATCAAAGTAATCCTCTCACACGCTGACCCACAGCACTTCCAACCGAGCAAGTTTCCACCCAGAACGACTGGCAGTTCTCCAGATCCAAGTAGCCAACAGCTACAAGACAAGCATTTGCACGCCAAGCAAATGGGAAGCTACCACTTTGGCGCTGGCTGCCAGCGGAGGAAGACAGACCCATCCCAGTTTAAACCGTGCAATAATTCACTGCTCTTTGGGCTAAGGCAGAACATTTATTCACTATAATTTCCTTTCCTAGAGCTCTTGGCCAGCGTGCTCAGTGTTCCTGTGCAGCCAAAGACATTTCTCCAGCGCAACTGTACGCTGTGCCTGCTGCTAATATTTCTAATTAAACTTACACCGTAAGCCTGGCTGTTGAATACAATGCACAGATGCTACAAGCTTTCCAAGATGACTGTTAGCCTGTAGCTGTTTTAATTAGCTTGACAGGTAATAAAAGTAGAACTTTATAATTATACTATTGCAACGCACAACTGTTTCCTTTCAAATCTCTACTTAGCAAGTCACTTCGGTAAACAACAGCCAGTTTGGGTTCGCTAGACTGGAAAAGAAAACCCAAAACCTGGGCTTCTTCTGTGCCTTGCTCACGGTTCAGCAAGGACCACAGGCTGCTTAGGAGCATGGGTTAGAAAATCCTTCCCTCCCTTTGAGCTGAAAGATGTATAAAAGCTGGATTTGCAGTCCCCATAAGTGTATTTTTCTGAAGCATAACAACGTGCATGACCTCTTGCTGTCCTGGGAAGTGTGCTGCTAATAGTTCTTTGAAAGCCCAACACACTGGCTCTTGAGGTCCACTGCTGGCCAAGAGTCTCAGCACCAAGGAGCAGTTTTTAGACTCCCAAAACTGGTACAGGTTCTCTGCTCAGGACATCTCAGAGGCTTAGGTCAGGTTGATCCAGGGGCTGGAGCACCTCTGCTGTGAGGACTGGGTGAAGGAGCTGGGATTGTTCAGCCTGGAGAACAACCCTGGGGGGACCTTACAACTGCCTTCCAATACCTGAAGGGAACCTGCAGGAATCACAGAATCATTCGGGTTGGAAAAGACCCTTGGGATCATCAAATCCAACCATTAACCCTACTCTACAAAGTTCACCACTAAACCATGTCCGCCAGCACCACATCTAAACGACCCTTAAACACCTCCAAGGATGGGGACTCAACTTCCTCCCTGGGCAGCCTGTTCCAGTGGCTGACTACTCTTGCTGTGAAAAATTTTTCCCTAATGTCCAGTCTAAACCTACCCTGTTGCAGCTTCAATCCACTCCCTCTTGTTCTATCACTAATTAACCTGTGAGAAGAGACCAGCACCAACCTCTCTACAATGTCATTTCAGGTAGTTGTAGAGAGTGAGGAGGTCTCCCCTCAGCCTCCTCTTCCTCAAACTAAACAGGCCCAGCTCCTTCA
>WUAM01000159.1:6940960-6959491 GCA_024336885.1 Actenoides hombroni | reverse complement strand
CATTTCAGGTAGTTGTAGAGAGTGAGGAGGTCTCCCCTCAGCCTCCTCTTCCTCAAACTAAACAGGCCCAGCTTCTTCAATCGCTCTTCACAAGATTTATTCTCCAGGCCCTTCACCAGCTTCATTGCTCTCCTCTGCATTCGCTCTTGTATTGAGGTGCCCAAAACTGGACAAAATACTCAAGGCAGAAGCAACAATACAAGGAAGGCTGGAGAGGGACTCTTCACAAGAGTGTCCAGAGATAGGACGAGGGGAAGTTGTTTTAAACGGAGGGAAAACAGGTTTAGATTGGGTCTTAGGAAAAAGTTCTTCAGTCCAAGGGTGGTGAGACTCTGGAATAGATCACCCAGGGGGGCTGTGGATGCCTCTCCCTGGAGGTGCTCAAGGCCAGGTTGGATGAGGCCTTGAGCAACCTGGTCTAGTTGAGAGGCCCATGGCGGGGAGGTTGGATTAGATGATCTCTAAGGTCCCTTCCAGCCTAAGCCATTCTATGACGGCTCTATTCTGACCCTGCTTCCCACACACCACAGGAACACAACTCTGCCTTGTGGTCCCCTTATCAGACCCCGAGCATCACGCATCGCCTCGCTGAGCTCCCGCGCGCTACGTCCTTATCCGCGCTTGGCTTCCCTACCAACACCACGGAACCGAGGCGCTTCGCACAAATTCCGATCACACTCTTGCTAATGAGAAGTGTTTACCCAATAGTTATGCTGTGCTGTAAACAGAAAGCAATTTCCATTCTCCTGCCTATAGCGGTGTCAGCATTTGCAAGCCATTACTGGTATGCATGGAGCTGTCTACTCCAGTCGTTCACACTTGCTATCAAACCGGCGTTGAAGGATTTGGAATGCAGAACACAAGTCTGCAGCCTAAAAATAATATCCTGAGATTTGATCCTGCACTTCTTATTCAGGCTCAATTAATCAAGGTTGCCTAACTCTTCAGAAGTACTTTTCATCAGCGGATTGAAACCACTTTCTAAATGAAATGGGTATCAGTATCTCCTTTTTAGTAAGGGGAACCTAAAAAATGAGATTTCACCTGAGAAAGGGCTTTGAGGCTAATTTAGGAGTACTGTCCAAAGGGATGAGGAGTCCATTATTCAAAGTTATCTTTAATATTAAGAAATAAGCTTCTCTTTTCGGACCGCTAGAAAGTGATCTATCCCAAAATTCATCATACTGTCTTTGAAAAACCTCACACAAAAAACAGCTTTGCAAATTTCTGAAGGCCCAGGCTGAATAAAGAATAGTTCACTTGATCTGCAACAGTAATTCAAGTTTGCGTTGTAAACACCACCCAGGACTACGGGCAAACTTCCGAATTTCTCCAAAGAGAAGAAGAATTAAGAAATTAAATGTTGTGATCAGAAGGCATCTTGTAGTCTCTCTGAACAAATAAGGTAATAACATCTAAAACTCAGAAGGAAAACAGTAATTATTTTTCAAATATTTCACTGTAACCTCTGAAAAGGTTTTGTTTTCCTTTGGAGATAACAGAACATAATTCATACTTAAAAACACGTTGCTCTTTGATAGCAATTTTATCTGCAGAGATTGGCTACATGGAAGTCAAGCTTGATGGGGCAGTTTTGGGCCAGGGCAAAAGCAACACAGTAGGGATGCAGAAGAAAGCACAACCAGAAAGTCACAGCTTTCTATTCTAGACTGGCACAGAGCTGGACACCCCAATGCACAAATTATATCACACTTCAATCTCTGTTTCATACTTGATGCTGTTACAGAAATAAAAATAAACTACAAACCCACGCAAAAAAAACACAACCACCACACAACACAAACCAAAAAACAACTCAAGATGCTTTCAAGATATATAGGACAAAACCCACCCCTCAACTAATAATATTCCCTTGGACATTCAAGCTGAGATGTCATTAAGAAAACTTGAGTTTCAGAAGCACCCCAGGTTTGTTTGGCTAATTCAGCTGTAGTCAACCATTCAACAATGAACCAAACACCACTTCTGAAAATCTCACGGGAAGAAAAATAGGAGCCAAATGAGAAAAAAAAGAAATAAAACACACCATTGAAAACAAGTTATCAATGACAAACCTTGTTACAAAAGGGTAAAGTCATATATATTATTTGAAGCAACGGGACACATACGTCAACAGTTTTCTGAAGCTGTTCCATGTTTTCTACAAACTTTCCAAGAACTTAAATGCAGACTTCTGGTATGTTCTTTTAAAAAAACCCAACACTGTCACGTGTACTGAGAAACTAAGGGGCAGATTCTTCAGTCTAAGGCGCACACAATGCAAAGAAGGTTCTGACATTCAATTCAATGATGTTAAGATAAATTAGTATCGCAAACGAATCAAAATTAGTATTGAAAAGAATTGTTACCTTCTCCAGTACATGACATGTAGACTTCAGTCAAATTTCCAGTACCTAGAAGTAGAAATTCATATGGAAAGTCAGTTATACTGGTATTTTAAGTCATTAAATTCATTCTTATCCACAGTAACTTCTTTTGCAGAGAAAGGGGCTGTCCGGTTATTTTTAGTTCGCTATTTTCAAAGTACCACAAGATACAAGAAATAAAGTAGTCAGATACTCCAGAATTTTTCCACCACTTGCTTCAGTTTCCCCCTACCCCATGGAGGTCGTCTCCTCTGAGGCCCCCCAGCCACGATACACCATTCACCAGCCCACTGCTTGCTGCAGACTCCACACACTGCACTGGAGTTCAGACATTCCACCCAGGCCTACTTGAACCTGATGTTTTTCAACTCTAACTTTACTAAGGGCTGAAGCTTTCAGCTACTAAAGCCTCTCACAGTAAATCCCCATCTTCTCCCACTGCTCCAGTGGTCTTGGTCTCCCAAAGCTGGCATAAATGCCCATCTTCCCCTCACCATCACTGTTAATGCAACTCTGCTGATGACAAACCAACCCAAATCCAGAAGGGATGAAGCACAGACATCTTCCAGGGAGTTCCAGTGAAACCAATTAGCTCATCTGAACTACTCACTCCTCAAATTTTGAAAAGGAGAAAAACAATGGGAAATTAATTCACTGTATGTTTTTAATCATATAGCTTCACACACTCAGTAGCTGGCCACGGGACACGCAAAATCCACATAGTAGATGCAGAAGATAAATTTATGAAGCTGGAATTGGGTGAACACCATAATGCAGCAAACGTACCAAGAAATACAAGCTTTTTCCCCCCCCCTCACTATCAACACATCCCAGATAGGAAAGCCACAAAGAGTCTGACTTTTTGGCCTAGAGATAAGAGTCATTCACCCATTTGCTAACTGAAGGGTTGTAGGTTCTATTACGACTCAAGATGAAGTCGCAACCAGAGGAGCTCTCCCTGCTTCTGTTCAAGTCTGCAATACAATTGCTACTGAAGTTCCTCAGAAGACAAGAGGCTCCATCACATGCTCTTACCAGTGTGGCTGTGGGAGATTTCATGCTAAGGGATGACATCACTGGTGGTCCACAGGCATACTGTGGCTTCATTTAACAAATCTGCAGCACGCACAAGCAATCAGCAGCTTTCCATAAGGACCTGGTATGACCTCTCTCAGCCTGACCTTCAGAGTTACGCTCCCCAAAGCTCAAGGAGTCACGGACTGGCTCATCCATGGTTTCACGCAGCTCTGCTTCCCACCCAGATTTGCTGGAGGGAAGAGCTCCCTTCCAGTTCAAGGGACCTGATGGGCAACAGGTGGGATCCAGCACCAACACCGAGCACGGGCAAGCTCCTTCGTAGAGCAACAGGCTTCAGGGAAGGCAAAGCCAGATGGAGCCCCACTGAAGTGAGCACAACACCGGGTAGAGCGGATAAATATTTGACATTCAGAGCTACGCTAATTAGACATCAAGAAATGAAGAGTTTCATACCAATCAAAACATTACTCTATTTACTGTAGCTGTTCAACTTACCACTTCAGTCACAGAAAGTTTAGCAGAACAACTAGCATGAGTTAAAAAAAATGCTCCAACACCAACATTGCGACATTTTTTTTTAGACACCTACAAATCCATCCCTTGCTGCTGAAAACAAAGAAGAAAAACCAAACCCTTCTAGTTCTTTTACTCTGCAAATTCTGATCTCCTCTGTAACTTGCCTCTCCATCTCTAAAGTATCCCAGAACCTACGTGGGCACGTAGGGCAGAGAGCCAAAGCAGAAGAGAGGTTTCTTACAGAACACCTGCCACACAACCGTCAGAACTGCAGTTGGTTTGGGTTTTTCATGGTTTTCTTTTTAATTCTCTCTCATCCTAGTGTAACTGAGCTAGGGTGGGGTTTTTTGGCACTCATGGGAGACTCTGGATCAAGTCTTCATTTTTCTCATCCCCCACAATGCCAGCAAATGCACTTACTACCGAGGTCATTACTGCTTTCTTCTGTTGGAGTTGCTCACATGGGTTAGATCCCTGCTCAGGCAAGACCTCTGATCCTTCATATGCCCACTGGGTCCTTTGGAGACAATTTTGTGGTAGAAGAAACAGGCGACTGGTGAGAAACCCTCTACCTTACAAACTCCATCTACTTAACAGATCAAACCAGCAGCAGCAGGTACCTACTCAAATCCTCCAAAAATTTCAGCTTCCAACAATAAAACACACTTTTGCAGACAATTTCTTAAACCCCTTGGCGCTGGTAGAGAGGTATGGGCTTGAAAAATCAGGGAACAGGCAAATTCAGAATGTTTTACTTCCAGTACAGCATTTCATCCCACAGTAACTGCAAAAAGCTGAACGTTGCTCTTCACAGTCACGTGCTTGAGACGGTGATTAAAGTAATTGTGCATTACCCTGACAAGCAGCGCTGAACCTGGACTTCCAGGCTTGAAAAACCTAAGGCATTTAAATTACATTACCCCAAACATTCAGCAGTGCTCAAGTAATTTTGCTAATTAATAAAAAAACCTCCTGTAGCCTGAAGCATTTGGCCATAGCTTCCAGTTAATTCAAACACACCTTCATCCCAAGAGAAGAACATCCTGGGACAGGTACTAAGGAAGACAGGCAGTGCTCCCTCCCCAGGTGACACTATGGAAGACAGCACACTAAAAACTGAGTTTAGCAGCTTCAGGATTTTCTCCATCCCTTGTCAACAGAAGGCTTTGAAAAAACAACAACAAAAAAAACCAACCACCTTCAGAACACAGACATGAAGTCGTCTCCAAAGGAAAAGGCAACAACACTCTTTTTATGTGGCTCCCCAGCCACCACTCCTGTTGTTCTCAAAGCTCTGACTTCCAAGAAACCAAAAAAAAAAAGAAATTTTGCACAACCCTCATTTCTACATGAAAGAACGGCACACGTTTCAAGACAAATATCCCTAAAAGATAGAAAATAAAAATAGAGGAATCGCTTCATTTGACAGAAATACTGTGTAATTGCACACACACACACAAAATAAATCTACTTTTCAGGTGGAGGCAGTTCTTTGGGAGCTGGCAACAGGGAGTTCTGATGAGAGCCTGAAGAAGAGCTCATCTCATCTGCTGCCAGCAGAAATCCATACATTACACTCCCAAGTTTCTATTGACACACCAACGCAGACTGAGCTGAAAGAACCTATCCCACAAAAAAGCTGAGGTGCAGCTCCCACCTGGCTGCTTATTAGCATAATATGCAAATGCTGACATTCCCAATGCACCTTTCCTCAGAGTACTCATATGAGCTAAGACTGCTCAGCAAGGCTGTTTCTCTATGGGAGGAAACCAAGCCTGGTCAACAGCAGGAACATTATTGATGCAACAGGCTCTTGAAGTCCCAAAAGAAAGTTTTAATTTGGTCACCTCAAACATGCAACAACTCACAGATTTTTTTAATTTTGTTTTCTTTACCCCCATCTTTTTACTGTCCTCAGCTCTATTTTGGGCTTAGGTTTATCAAACTATCCTACTCTGGCACTGTTCTTTATTGCCTGCCAAACCATGAGCTAGTCTTGTCCTATCTTCCAGATCCACTATTTAAAAAGAAAGCTTAAACCAGGAGGCTATGAGACTTGGCATCTCTGCTTCACTCCAATCTCAGATCAGGCTCTTCAGAAGGCCTCAGACTGAAGATCTGTCTTTATCTGAAACCTCCAATATACTTGTTGAAGAGCTTAACCTGCTTCTGTTTCTTCATATGAACTTGCTATCCTTCAAACCTTTCGATTCCTACAAACTCAGTATTCTTCAGTTAACAAGAAGCTAAAGAAAGGCCAGAACTGCAAGCCTATGGGCTTATTAACACAGGTAATTAAATTATTGAGTGCTTCTGAACCTGCTCTTGTTGATTTTCATTTCTAGCAGTCCTACCAGCCTTCCTGAAAAAGGACATTCCTTGCAACTGCTCCTATTGCTGTCCCAATGCTTGCTCCTGGAGGACATTTCTCAGAGCAAAGCCTACACCCATCCATGTTTCCCTAGACCTGGCTCTGCTACCTTCTCAAAAACAAAGCCAGAGGACACTAACTCCGAACTATCTCCCAGTTTTACTACCTATACCAACAGATTAACAACTAAGGACTTGAGCATCTCCCCTATGAAGAAAGACTGAGGGAACTGGGGCTGTTTAGTCTTGAGAGAAGACAGAGAGGACCTTATTAATGTCTATAAATATCTGAGGGGTGGGCGTCAAATGGAAGGGACCAATCTCTTTCCTATAGTGCCCAGCAACAGGACAAGGAACAACGGGTATAAATTTGAGCATAGAAGGTTCCACCTCAACATGAGGAGGAACTTCTTTCCTATGAGGGTGATGGAGCCTGGACCAGGCTGCCCAGAGAGGTTGTGGAGTCTCCTTCTCTAGAGATTTTCAAAACCCATCTGGATGTGTTCCTGAGCAACATGCTCTGGGTGACCCTGCTCTGGCAGGGGCATTGGACTCAATGCTCTCCAGAGGTCCCTTCCAACCCCTACCATTCTATGATAACTGGTCCAGCAAAGAGGGTTATCAAGCATCAGTGCCATCACTTCTTTGCTGAGCCATGTCATGCACAACAGGAACCCACCCCTTCATTCTACATCACCCAGCTGCGGCTGAGACACGGTGCAGCTCTTCCTCAGCCACATCTGAATCCTTGGCTTGCCTCCCGTTCATGAATTCCAACATTGTTATTAACAACAATAGATTGATTATGGGAGCTAAACGGAGAAGACACGGTTTTCTGAAGCCGAAATATAAATCCCGTACGCGTTTGTCACAGAAGCATTTCCTGTGCATTTAAGCACTGTTTAGTGAGTCAGCCAAAAGCGTTTTCCAAGTGTAATCTCTCTCGCAGAGGAAGAGCTCAAAAAGCCTAATCACCATCAGAGCCCTCCCTGGGTTTGACAGGTTCAACTTCAAAGCAAAACGCTGTCAAAACAGAGATCCCATGTGCTTTATTGTAACAAAAAAAAACCAGGGAGAAAATTAAATATTTCAAAGTGAGGTTTTCTGGAGGTAGCAAAATACCTTGGTCTCATCAAGTAGGGGATGAGTGCTACACATTTATATTGGATTTGTAGGCTTTACAATGCCATTTGCTTTACAAGTGAAAAGAACATTGACCTGCATGACTGCATAGTGGTAATAAAACAATCTTTAAACACCAGAATTCTTTGGAGATATTGTCAAAAGAAGTCTCAAAGTGATTCATAAACCGAACCTGTAAGCTACATAACCCTTACAATTGTCTTCTATTACTTAAAATGGGCTTTCGTGCTCCATCCAGAACAGGCTCCGAACAACTATTTACTGACTGTACAGAGAGAAGAGGCACCCGTTTGAAAGAGATGTGCTTTACAAAGCTGTTTTCCCCCAGAGATACAGGTGAAGAGTCCGCATACCAGTTAAAAAGCCCAGAATAACTATGGGAGACTGCACTCAGAGAGGATGATGTCTTCATCCCCTTTCTACTTTATATGCAAAGTAATGAAACGCTTTAAATTGTTGCGTGTGGTCTGCGATGCTCTAGTCTCTCCGAACTGCTGATTAAGAGATCCTTTGCTCATCTGCATACAGTGCATCAAGCAAAGGTGATTTTAACCGAACACATCAGGCTTGGATGACACGAAGAAAATTCACTTCAGACCGTTGGGTTTTCTGCATGGTTTTTTCCTTACCAAGATCGATCATCACTGTTGCATTCCACTATCGCTTGTTTACCAAGCACCAGAATGGGATAGGTTGTACCAGCTCCTCGCTAAGAAAACAACCACATTTTATTCACAATCACTGTAAACTGCAGGTTGATAATCTTAATTTTTAATGAGATGTCAAGAGTAGTAGCTCTAATGCTGAACAAGACCTGAGCTTAACTCCTTCTCCACAAGGGACAGAAGCTGCATCCCTAGAAACATTCCAGCTGAGGTTGGATGAGGCTCTGAGCAACCTGCTCTAGTTGCACATGTCCCTGCTCCCTGTAAGAGGTGGTTGGACTCGAAGACCTTTAAAGGTCCCTTCTAACCCAAAACCATTCTATGAGCGCTCCAAACCATCACCAGTCCATGAGCCACCCTGCTTGCTGGTGACTCTCAAAGAGAGTCCACCCTTACAAAGGGATAGGATCTTCTAGAACTGCTGTATTTCTGCACTTTCTTTTCAAGTTCCTTCTTGGCCAAAAGCCTGCCTCAGCTGAAGGACACGGCGCAAAGGATATCGTTCAATGTCACATCCCAGTGATTCTTTGCATGAAAGAGCAAGCAGAAGTTAACAGGCAATACCTACCAGGGAAGGGAGGGGACCATTAGTTCCCCTTCATTTCTTGTTCCTATCACTCTTGTTATATTAAATCTTCTCTTACTGGGTTCAAAGTGCCAGAAGCGAAAATTACTAGTGATCAGAAATCTCTCTAATCACTTGTAACCAGTTACAAAATAGCAAACAAAGGTCAGGGATTAAAAAAAAATATATATAAGCCAGGTACTGAGTAATTAGAGCCTATACAGCTTGTAATAATTAGCAACCTTGAGGGTTAATTTCACATTTTACCATTCAGTTTTTATTTCAGGTGACAATTGAGTGTTTATCCGCAAGCTCAGGTATGCATTCACATAGTCCCCTGACTGCTGTAAACAAAGGCCTTAAATATTTACTGCTAGTACAACATTTTAAACTTCTACCGAGATGATCTTCTAATAGCAACGTGATTTTTATGACCTTCTGTGTTGAAGAATCATCTTCTGCGACAAGATAAAATGCATGCACGCCCACAGCCTCTCCTTGCTAGAGCTACAGCTCCATCACCATTAAACTGTTTGTTTTTTCTTCCTTTTAATTTGTTCCTTGTCCTTGCAAGCCAGAAGACATTTCAGATCGCCCACATACTCCCTCAACACCACGTTCTCCAAAAAAACAAGGTCTTCTGCTTTCTAAGTTGGTTTTCTTGTTAAAAAACCCCAAAATGCCAAGTTACGTAACTAAGTCACAGAGTGCACAGACACGTGAAGTCTGCAGGGTTTGGAAGTTAAAACACGTTCACAGCAACCACAAAACATATCCCTCCTGATGGTTACCCCCATTCTTGTACATAAAAAAAGCAACAGTATGAAGAAGATAGTTGACTCTATATTGCTTCATTCAACCAGCATGGATCGAGGTTGGATAAACAGAAGATGTTACAGTAACATTAAAAAAAAAATAACTAAGCTTGCAACATTGGATGAGAAAGTCCCAATGGACCTTTCAGGTTGACACCACAATCACATGCTGTGGGTTGTTTGGTGTAGAAGACACAGGGTGAGCTTGCTCATCAAGTGCACCTCAACAGAACAAGTATTATTTCTTTTATTATTTTTTTTTTAAACCCTTTGCTCTCCGAAGTCTTGGGGAATGAAGAGGTGGACGTGACATTTCAGTAGCCCATGTGCTAGCTCTATTCCCATTTGTTAATGTTCTACTTTTACTGCCTTGAGTAAAAATCTCGTTCTTAAGGAAAAAAAAAAAATATGCTGAATTGTAACTAAACAGAACTGTTGCATAATCAATCTTTAAGACAAACAATTTAGCAAGTCCTTGGTGCCGCTATGGAAAGCCAGCAGCAGTACCCACAAAAGACACCCTGACCTTAACAGTCAGCTAAAAAGGTGGTTAGATACAGCAGAGAGAGAAAAGAAAACTGAGACACGAGCTGCCCACAGTTTGCAGTCTTAATATTCAGAGACAGACCCAAACTTTATTTTTCTTACCTAATTCGGTTTGCTCCAAGCAGCACACAGCCAAGAAAGGCAAGTGTAATAAAATTGATGTTATACACAGCAACAGAAAAGCCTGATGAAAAGATCCCAAGCGCAGAAGAATGTCATTAGTGACTTGGGTATAGTAAAGGCTCACTTCCCAGGAAACAGCATTCAGGATTTCTTGTTCAGGGCAATTCCATCACTAACCAGAAACCCACCTTATGAAATTAGCTCTCGGAGGTTGCTTCCAAAGGATTCGTAAAACACTCAAGAATGAAGAACTGATAACAAAATGCTATGTTAGTTTTCTACAGTAACTCCTTCAAAATTACCAGTTTATCGATGCAGCTAATTGATGCATCCAAAACTAAAAATATTTAGTAGTAACAAGCAGCAAATTAAGTCGAGTACAAGCTGAAAACAAGAACAAAACCAGGAAGGCTGGTGGAAGTAACGGAACAAAAAAAAAACCAACTTGATTTCTGAAATAAACCATAGGGGCATGTGCCATGCAAGTGGCACCAATGAAACTGTTCCCATCCGTGACAACTGAAAGCAGTGCACGAGGACAAAAGCCCAGAAACATCCATTTATTTCTTTCAGTGCCATCTATTTAATGCACGAGCTACACACTTTAGTTTTTAAGAAGGTGTAAAAATAGAGAAGTCCTGAACGCTAAGACCAAAATACTTTGTAGCAAGAGATTTGAGAGTCACATACCCGTATCACCTACAGCCAGCACTTGCTAAATACTAACTGCAAAATCAAAGGAGCTTCATGTAGAGTGGCAAGTTGCTTCCTCCAGATTTCAACTAGTTTTGTTACTGGTTTTCCCACATCTGAAGGGAAACGCTAACAGACCACAAGTATTTTTCGCCCAGCAGTCAGGCTTCCTCTTGCTCGTCCCCTTGAACTTCCCACTCCTGCAGCAAAAAAAAAAACAAAAACTAGGGAATATTTTATCAATTTATTCTAGGTTATGCCTAGGAAAAAAAAAAGAAAAGAAAAAAAATCTGTTGCAACGTAATCTATCCACATTCAGAAGCACAGAAAGCTATTAGTCTGCGTCTGGGCGATACCGAGCTCTTTCCATATAAACAGTGGAACAAGCGAAGCTACCCAGCCTTGACATCTGTCAAAACAGAACAGGTCTCAAGGAGTAATTTATATGGGTAGCTTTTTTACCTTCTCTCCTTCCCGTAGTTCAACTATTGCAGCAGCAGCATGGATAAGCGGTATTATTTTCAGGAAAAATTAAAGAATAGAATAGGAAATATAATAAGCACAGGATTTGCCAAAATCCCCCTTTTTTTTTTTTAATATATGTATAAATTACTCTCCCCCTCCATCGTATTCGACTGCTGTGAACATACGAGTTCAACAATTCCCCCCTATTTCAGGCTCATCAATTTTGCCATGATGTCCTCTCCGTTATTAAGTCCCATTTATCTTAATCACGCAATCAGTTTGACTACATTAATAGACGTACAGGATGCGGGGGACAAAAACAAACATGTAGCTCTTGGTCCTCACGCCTACATCCTGGGTAATCGAAAAGTATTAATGAGTTTAGCTATCAAAATTAGTATGTCAGCATGAGGTGGTGTCAGTGTTGACCTAGCAGAGCGCAGTCATGCCTCCCGGCTATGGATTTACATGCAGAAAATTTGTGTTATCATAAGAAGCTGGCCAGGTTTCCTTACACGGTCCGTGGTCCATGTAGCAGCAGCCAAGCACATCACCTTCCATGGGTGCTAAAGCTGGTGGAGATGGAGAGAAAGCTGAAGAGTTCTTCAGTCGTTTTTCTAACAGCACCATTTTAAGCGACAGTGACTACAAAGCCCAGTATTTTTCGATTCTTAGCTGCTCAGTTCTTTTCTCCTCTTAGTACCAGGTCCTCCTGCCTTGATCCGTTGGCACCTGACACTGAAACTCAAGTAAGAGCCAAAGCCACGCTACAGTAAAAAGAACACATGAGCAGGGACATGCTTTTCAAAGGCTAATACTCCCAGCAGCTTGATGGGGGGGACGGTCTCTTAAGCTGATGCAGCCCACAGGGTTGAGGAAGGAGATCAAAGGAAAGGAGCAGGGCTGGAAGCCGCAGACGGACCTGCTCAAGGATCACAAATAACCCCACAAGAGCAGACAAAATCCTGCTCGTGAAGGTCAAAACTGGAACTTGGCAATCGTGAGTCCCATGAACCAGGATAAAAGACCCAGCCAACCACAGCGTATTTTTCAACTGTGTAGGCAGAAGATGTAGAGGAGCAAACCTGATCCTGAGCGCAGTAAAACATCACTAGATCACATTTGGAGCTCACAGATACCCAGGGAACCTGAGCTGGCTGCAGGAGAATTACTTTATTGTGCTGTCAATAAGGGCAAAGCATCCAGGATCTCAAAAAAAGGTGAAAAGGATCCGTAGTTCTCAATGCAAGCAACTGAACTTCAAGAATACTTGTTTAAAACAAGGTAAAAAGAAAAAAAAAAAAAAAAAGAAAAAATATAGACTTGGAACTCTTCACTAAAAATAAAAGGACCCTATAGATGAGTGGAAACAACACTGTAGGTTGGCTGGTCTTAAAAGCAACTGCCAACATTCACACTTGGCCAAGGCATCAAGATGGATGAGCAGAGCTCAAGACAGACGAAAAACCCGAAGCTTTTGGTGGTTATTGTCTAGAACTGCAGACTTATTTTCCATTTCACCAACACACAGCTGAAACCTTGCAAATGACAGCACCTTTTTCCAGTTGGCACCCTGCGCCCCAGTCCAGCAGTGGAGGTCAACCACCATCCCAGGCTCCTGGATGTCACCCAGCCCACCCGACTCCTGGCAGCATATGCTTGGGAATCGGGAACAGTTTGGAGCAGGATTTGATCCCCTCCCAGCAGCTCCGCTTCCTTAACTGCAGCCTCCACTGCAAAATAGCATTATAGTACATTACATTGTACCACCAAAGGTTTATTAGGAGTAAACCAGATTTGCTGTGGCTGCTGAGCCACCACTGCTGATGTGAAAATACCTTCTGAAAGCCGTGAGGAGAGTAACAGCTTCCCCATAACTGGGGATATCTGAAAATAAGGAAAGATCTTCACAGTATCTAATACAAAATGTTAATGACCAAGGTATGCACAGAAAGTATGAAGTTACGTATGCACTTCAGTAAATATGCTTCTTCATAAAAATAAGGAGGGCTCTAAGATGGCACAAAAATATTTTGCACATCTCACAAGAAGGCATAAATATATTTTGGGTATCTTTACAGATCTATCCTACATGAAACACGCTCAAAATTCAGCTTTTTCAAGACAATCACTCACACACTTAAAACTTTCAGATCTTGAAGATTCATTCCTTTGTGCGTGCATCACAGTTCTCTTTCATGTAATGTATTTAACTAAAGCTCTGAGTCAAGTGCAGCTTAGAGGTAAAGCAGCAACTAACAAAACAGCTTTTGCTCCATCTACATAAATTGGACTCTGCCTTTCTCTCTGAAGTCTCCATTATTAGTGCAACAAAGTTGGCTAGCAAGTGAGAAATTAAAGCAAGGCAGCTCAAACTTTGTCTATCAGTGTCTTAAGGACCATGGACATTTTATAGAATTTTTGATTTCTTCAAGCATATTTGTTTTTCCTGAAAGGTACTGTTATAGTTTTCCTTTAAAAACAAAAAAACCACAACCACTTATGTATTCAGCAAGTAAGGCCATTTTTCTAGGTTTCTGGTTTTCCAGCCAGTTCTACTAAAAACGCACTTAATTTAAAACTCCCATCAGTGTCAAAATCAATCCCCTCTCTTCCTTTTAATTCTACTTGAATCTCCTGCTCAAAGGTGGCATGTAACATTAGGGGGTCTCGCTCTCATCCAGCTGGAACCCAGCGAAGCTGATGCTTTTCCCCTCCCCACTCCTCTTTAAAGAGTCGAGGCCAATATCTCCATCTTCAAAGTCGTTATTCTATCAATACACTGAATAATTTAGCAGGCAGCTGTTTGACTTGACATATTTATACAGGTCATAAACCCCCTAATACACTGAAATCTCGGCCTGAACTAGTATCTCCATGGGGTAAGGCTATCAGGGACCAAGCCACACAGATGCTGCCTGAGTTTCACCTGGCTTTGTGGGTATTTCGTGCAGATTTTGATGACCAAACCCAATTCCCACCCCCTACAGAAGCTATTTACACATTTGCATATGAACAGCCATAACCTGAACTTTATAATTAATCTATACAATGTTAAGGATGTTACTTAATCGTCCAAGGCTAAGCAGCTTATGGTTAGCATTGGGCTAGGTCAAAAGTAGGAGTGAGGGTTTCTTTTGGGCAACAACTCCTGGCTGCTCGTTCCCAGGGTGCTGAGCAGCTGACCAAGTCACAAGGGATTTGGCCAAATACCTTAAAGAAGTTGCCATTTAAGAGAGACTGGGGGCTAGAAAACTAACTAGCAGTTTATGTACTAGGTAAGCTATTCCTACTTCTTTTCAGTATCCCTCTCATACACTTACCAAAATGCACAGACATACAAGTGTACGTAATAGAAGAGAAGGAACAAGTGAATGCAATGGAAGGGAGAGCCAGGAGCACCACAACACAGAAATCACCAGTGCAAAAGCTCCAGTGAAAACCACTGTAAAGCTGCACTGCGTAGACTAAATCCTCTTTATGTACTCCTACTACAGCTCAACCACAGAAAATACCCATCTCATACTACTTTTCTATATAGTTTGAGCAGGAGTTAAGAAAAAATATCCTCTAAAGCTTTGACCAGCTTTACACCTTAATTGACCACTACACGCTGTGTATGGCTTGCAACCCAATCGTGCAAATAAATACTAAGCCCACTGTTAAAAGGAGTCCCTGATGAGTCAATGAGAGCCCAGCTCCTAGACGGTTCTGAATAGAAATTAATCCTATTAAATCTTATTTACATCCATGGGAAAAAAAAACCCAGTAGATATTATAGACCACCTTCCAGAGGTCAAGAGCACGCAAAAGGTTTCACAGGAGTCTCAGTAGCTAAAAGGCTTCTCCAACAGACGTAACAGTAACTGCTACTAATACCAACACACCTGGAGACCTCTCAGCACCTTATGTTTGTTAATTCTTCTATCAGAACTTGTGTTTCTTACATATAAATGAGGATGGTGTCTTGTCCACGGGACACTAAGCAGCAAGTCAGTAACTAACTCCAGGTATACACTCACATCTTCTGAAAGCCAAAGTATTACCTACATAACAAGATTAGTTTTACCAAGGGAGCTGTGTAGGAGATATTGGGGTAAATAAAAGAAAGCTCTGAGAAACAGAGCTCAACAGAAGCACAAATAAACAGAAAGCCTAATCCTGCCTTTTGACCAGAGCAATTTATCCCATCCTCTGCTTAGTCCTCAGAAAGACAGACACTGCCTTTAAGCAGAAGTCTTATTCCACCATATTCTACAATGCCCAAAGGGTTTTTGGCAGTACAAGTCTTCCCTGAGCAGGGCAGTAGGAACCACAGAACTCCCTCAACTCACCAGGGCAGGTCCTGGGGAGTCCCTTGGTCTTGGGTGAGGTTCCTGGGATCCTGAGGAACCCCCTTTCACGCTGCTCCTTGGTGCAGAACCAGCACACAGCCTGCCCTCCCCTAAGCAGGGCTGATGAGAGCACCCACCAGACACCTTCTCTTATAAGCTCCTGCAGAGCTCCACCCCCTCCCACCCTGTTTCAGGTGTGTTTTTATCCCTCCCCAAGTGTGTCCAGCTGGGCATAGAAAGGCAGGACCAGAGCAAACCCCCTTCACTCAATCAGTCCCTGCTGTGGTATCTTTAACACCTATTATTCCTTCCACCTGTGAAAATGTTGAGATGGGGAAATGAGACAGAAGACTGGACTTGAAATGTGGCTTTGATGTCACCTACCATTCACCTAGGCAGAACAGGAGAGGCACCTCTTGGAGCTTCTCCATCAGCACCAGCAATGAGATGATTGCCTGTGACATAATGTTTTGGACAGCACAAATCTGACGCTGGCATGGCAAAAGAGAGCGGGAGCCTGGGAAGAACTGGAAAGCTCCAGAAAAATTAGGAGTGGAACCGCCACACCATAAATAAAAAGAGAAAAGAAATCACTCTCTGTATTGCTGGAAACAAAACAACAACATTTGTTTTGTATAATAGGTTAACGGTTGGACTCAATCTTAAAGATCTTTTCCAACCTAAACGATTCCATGATTCTATGGCTGGCAGCTATTTTGTTAAACACAGTAGCAGCAATGAGAAGCAAAAAGATAGTTTCCCTTGAGCAGACATAAAATCCTTTACTAAACTCGGGGGTCTAACCAGCAAAGCAAAGGAAAAACCCTTCATTACCAAAGCACCCAGCAGCTCCAGCCCAAGAGGAGACACAGACTATCCCATGCCAGATAATACCACCGTCCTTCGTGCTGCTCAAAGCTGTTTTGTGAACCCAAATACTCTCCCAGATCTTCAGATTAGAGAAACACAAATGCTAATGAACTGGCCTTGAGCAAGCAGCAGCATGGGGGCATCTCCCTTCTCCATCAAAGCCCTTCCCAGCAGACAGCTCACAGCACGCCTAACGAAGCACAGACTTCTCCCAGAGCTGTTATAAACCCAAAGTATCCTTTCTGCCGTGTGTCAAGGGGGGACAAAAGCCCCTACCCACATCTCAGAGATCCTCTGTTATGGTAATGATCAGAAAACACTGTATTTCATTTAAAAGGACATGGGCTGGAGGATAGGATGGCAAGAAACGGGCTGTGAAGTCTGGCATCAGAGTGACTCTAAGTGGGGTGATGAAGGACCAAGAGAGGATAAAAGGAAGGGGAATAATAGAATGGTAGGGGTTGGAAGGGACCTCTGGAGAGCATCAGGTCCAATCCCCGTGCCAGGGCAGGATCACCCAGGGCAGCCCACATAGGAACAGAGCCAGGGGGGGTCTGGAAAGTCTCCAGAGAAGGAGACTCCACAACCTCTCTGGGCAGCCTGGGCCAGGCTCTGGCACTCTCACAGGGAAGAAGTTTTTCCTCATGTTGAGGTGGAACTTCCTGTGTTTTGTCTTGCTACTTCACCTTTCATCCTATCCCAGGGCACCACTGAAAAGAGCCTGGCCCCTTCTACTTGACTCCCACACTTCAGATCTTTGTAAACATTGATCAGATCCCCTCTCAGTCTTCTCTTCTCCAGGCTAAACAGCGCCAGGGCTCTCAGGCTTTCCTCATAAGAGAGATGTTCCAGTCCCTTCATCATCTTCATAGCCTTCATTGGACCCTCTCTAGTATTTCTCTGTCCCTCTTGAAGTGGGGAGCCCAGAACTGGACACAATACTCCAGTTGTGGTCTCACTAGTTCAGAGTAGAGGGGGAGGAGGTCCTCCCTGGACCTGCTGCCCAGTCCTGTTACATCCCATGTACTTTCTGGAACAGGAAGATGTAAAAACTCTTGAACCATGTAAAATATTGTTAGTAAATATAGTGACTTTTTCTAAGATGCTCGAAAGTAAACCAAGAAACGTGCAGGAAGAGGACACTTCTCCAGCTTCTTCTTGGACAATAGAGCAAAACATGTGCTTAAGCTGTAGCAGAGAAGACTCCAAAGAGATCCAAGAACAACGTTTCTAAGGAGCACTGACAGAGGCTGTGAACTTGTCATCCTCAAGAATCTACTCTGGCAAAACATTTCCGTTTGTGTCTGCGGTGAGCGCTGGCAGGGAGGTGGTGGTGTCAGCGGCCGGGGTGGCACCTGCTGCCAACTCCTGAGCCATCCCCAGGAGATGGATTCCTAAAGAGTGCGGTGTTCTGGCACCAAGTTCTGGCACCAAGACTCCTCTGTTCCCATATGAGTGGTCTCAGCCTTCCCTGACAAGCAGGGAGGAGCGAGGCAGCTTCTGTCAGCAGAGCAATCCGGGAGTTGCGCTCGCTGCCAATTATTCAGACAGCCGTCAGGAAGGCCTTGTTTACCGGAACGGTTTTCTTCAGCCTTTTCCCACCTCAGAATGGAGCGTGATCCTTTTCACATGTGTCGTGAGGACTATTTATAGCTGGAGGGGGAGAAATGCTCTTGCAGTGGAACGGGTGCCGTCACTCGATGCGATGTGCGATTCCTCCCCGACCCCAGGCGTGATGAACGCGAGCTGGGATAGACATTTGTCAGTAAACACAATTAATCAGAGTGATTGATTCTCGTGGTCTCCTACCCTGTTAATAAAGTGAAGAGATATTGCTTAACAGGTATAGTAAAGGGCTGAGGAATCATAGAATCACAGAATGCTGGGGGTTGGAAGGGATCTCTGGAGATGGAGGTACCTGGCGTGGTATAGATGTTAGTGGCTGTGCCTAGTGCAGGTTGAGCTCCTCAACTGAAGCTAAGAGTGAAGTCTTCAAGAAGT
>WUAM01000159.1:6892736-6940860 GCA_024336885.1 Actenoides hombroni | reverse complement strand
CTGTCCCTCTTGAACTGGGGAGCCCAGAACTGGACACAATACTCCAGATGTGGTCTCACCAGTGCAGAGTAGAGGGGAAGGAGAACCTCCCTTGACCTGCTGGCCCCACACTTCTTTCTGAACCCAAGGATACCATTGGCCTTCCTGGCCACAAGGACACATGGCTGTTCCATGGATAACTTACTGTCCATCAGGATGCCAAGCTCCTTCTCCGTAGACCTGCTTTCCAGCGGGTCTACGATAAAATAATCAAATCAAATCAAATCACCATTACTAGTAGTGGACGTGAAAGCCACCGTTGCCCTTGATGGCATTCATAAAGCACACCCTTAGTAGGTCTTGCTGTAATAGGGTAATATTTTCCATTAGAGCTGCTGCATGGAAAGCATTCATCCATGCCAAGAACGGGAGGTCACCGTCTCTCTCGACTGCTGCTCCAGACACTCAGCGTGCTCCGCCCCGATACAAACTCCTGTTTTAAGGAGGAGGGGCAGGGTAGCGTTAGGGAGAAAATATTTTCAAGTGGACAATGAATACAGGCTGAAAGCAAAACGCAATTCCACGTGCCTAAGCTTTGGCTGAGGAGACCCGACTCGGTCTAGTCGACGGCAATTTTCGGCCCTAGAAACTGTCGGGACGCAGCAAAAAAGGCAGAAAAGTCAAAAGATTTGCTCTCGGCTGCAATTATTTTAACTACGTACAAATGCATCACTTCCTTTACAAGGTATAAATAACCATATGCAATTACCTGCTAATTACGTGCAATTAACTTGCGGTGTAAATACGACAATGCACAAAGATAATCAGATGGTTACTTGTACAATGCAAATTAATTGATAACAGGAGATTTACAATTGCAAATTAGAGCGATTACGTTTTGAATGCTGTGTTGGATGTTGGGTATTACACACAGTTAATCACTGAGCTTCCCCCCCCACCCCCCAGTCTTGTCACATTCTACGTTACACGTGGCAGCAGGTACCCTGCTCTGGGTGACAACGGGAGGGAGTAGGTGACAATTTCCTGAGTCGCTTTGCTGTTATTTCTGACATAATTATCCCACATCATTTCCATCGCTATCTGTTACCTGAAACATTCTCCATGCTGCTGGCAACAGGATACTTAGTTCTGATTAGCTCTGGAGAGAGAAATTTCTCCAACCTTATCTTTCCCTTGCATTTCTGATTCCCTCTCCTCTTAGCTCCATCCGGCACTCAATTTACTTTCACTTGTGTGGCCGGCTGCAGCTATAAACATAAATTGTCTGCAATTTTACGCCTTCGAAATCCTGGGATTTTTTCATTATTTCACCAACACGCAGAAGGCAAAGCTACCATCTATTCATAAAATAACAGCAGTGGGTGGTTTGGCTGCTTACTGGAATATGTTTGTCCTTTTCTTGAAGGTTGCCCGTGCCTCTGCGTGTGTGTCTTCGTGGTGTTCCAGAGGGTCTGCCCCTTGTCCCTGGCTCCTGCAAGCGAAAGGATGCCTGCGGTAGGACGCTTGTTGATTTTCTATTGACTTCTGTTCCAGGCTGAAGGTGTTTCTCATGACTTTCTTCTAATACAGCGAGGATACCAATTTAACTACGTGGACCTTGTAACGATGTTGATTTCTTCTCCTCTTAGCTCCCGTGTCCAGCGTGGCTTTGATTACTCGTTGCGTTTTGCTAATGTGGGATTTCGTGAAGCAGCTCTTAGGCTCGGTGGACCAGCCCCTGTGGGGTCAGTAAACTTCAACTGAGTCTGGATTTTTAGCCCTGCTGTTACAAACTCCCAGGATTTTGAGACACGCTTCAGCTGATGGGACAGTTTTACTTACATGCACCTGACCTCAAAGTCAGAACTTCGATAGGTATTTAAAAGACATGTAGATGAGGTGCTGGTGTGGGTGGTGACCTGGCAGTGCTGGGTTAATGGTTGGACTCGATCTTAAAGATCTTCTTCCACCTGAAACAATTCTATGATTCTATAATTTAACACTTAGGCAGTTACAGAGCAGGAAGAAAACAGTAACCTGTTCTTCTATATAAGCACTCAAGCACAGGAAGTAACTTCTCAACTTCTACACAAGCCAATCTCAATCACGTAAAGTAACTTTCCCCATAAATGTGCAAGATTTGAGATTTATTTATTTAAATTTTTTTTTTTTTGCCTTCTGGTTTATGACCCTTTCTTTTTGATTTTATAATTAAACTTTTCAAACTTCCTCCTACAAATAGCGAGGAAACTATTTCAAATGGAAGGGGAAAGTGCACCATGCTGTGCCAACAGAAATAATGAATTCCTCCTCGGGTTGTTAAGGCATGTGCTGATTAAAACTACAGCAGCACATTGCAAAAAGAGGACAGTTTGGTAGCCTAAATGGCTGCATTTTTATTATTTCCTCAATAAAGATAAAAAGGGTGCCAGAAGGATTGTCAGAAACTGAGGTCTTGGTTCTCTCTAAATGAGGTTTTTGTACCCCACGACGACACACATCAGCTTCCCAAATGTCTAACAGGAGTAGATCCAATGAAAAGTGCATAAACACCGGACAACCTGGAGGAATCTCTTGCATAAACAGCACTAAATGCATCCATAAATGAGATCTTTTGGATTTTTTAGGTGTTCAGATAGCCAGAAAATTACCATTCTACTTGAAATTCACTATTTTTTTCCCTGCTGGTAGTCACGAAGATGCAGAATTATGGCAGGCTCACATGACATGCCATTTTGTTGTGAGAGAAGTTGTTATTTTGAAATGATAACCGTGTATCTCTTTTCTCAGTAATTTATAAATCCAAGCCCAATGCTCCAAGAGCTTTGCAAACACTTTCCAGCACGTGACCTTCAACCCCCTCCCCCCCCCCGTGTCACAGCTTATACACCAAACCCTTCCAAGCCAAAGCCTGGTGTGCCTTGGTGCTACAGGTAAGAACTGAACCAAGATCAAATGTAGAAGTCTGCAAAACAGCAGAGGGAGGGAGAGGGGGTCTTGCCTGCGAGATACCCATCAAGCCTGCAGTGAGATCTTCCAACGTTCGTCACCACAGGAAAGAAAAAAAGGTGGAAAGAAACCCATTGTGAGCAGCACATCATATCACACAGAGCTTGTTTTTTGCTTAATATGGAAAGGCAAGGCTCACAAAGCGTCCTCCTGGCGAGTTCAGGTAGAAGACCAAGGCACGGTGGGTCGAGGTGACGAGCGCTTTACCTCTGTGGTTTGGTTGGTAGCCAGGCAGGGACCTGAATGCATCAGATGAGACAATTCACCTGGAAATCCCTATTCAGCTTTTGGCTTACAAAATAAGAAACGATCAGCTGTATCGTCTGCAGGTCACCCAGCTCGAGCTAGGCCGCGTAACCTGCAGGTAAAACATGCATGATTATCTACGGCTCGTTTAGAAGTATGACTGAACTAATTGATGGAAGAAATCCTGCCGCACCCAACTGACCTTATTATTGTTCAGAACAAGAAGAGGTCCCTGCCGAGCAGTGACAGCCGGCGCTTCGCAAGCGTTTTCGAATCCGATGCGGTCTCTTGCCAACACGCCGAGACTATTTCACGCTGCAGTCCCCCCTAACAGCATCCTGTATCAGACGACAGAAAGGAACTTGCCACCCATCACGGGGAGACGGTGCAGTAATCCTCCAAGAGACGCTGCACTGGCAGGATCATTAAAACGCATGACATCGAGTCTGGCTGCTATCAGATCAGCAGTGCATGGGAATATGATGTCTATGATAGGGAACATACCGGCTCCAACCTTCGTAGTCATTCGGGATACCTTCGCTACGTGGGAGCTGGACTTTATGGCGTAAAGGGGAACGGGCCGTACGTGCAGGGCTCCAGCTGGCACCCGTCGCGAGGAAAGGGACCGCGGGAAACGTACGAGCAGCTTTTTCCAGCAAGCCCGGCCGAGAACGAGGTTATGATTTCCAGTTTGCAAATGATTAGCGAAAGCACGGGCAAGGATATAAAGGTTCCCTTACAAAAGCATTTCCTTATTCTTCAGCTCTATTGTACTTTCTCCGTAGGAGGTGAAAACTGGCAATTACTCTTGAAGATGCACAGATAGGAAGATAGAACATAAATCAAAATAAAAAGAATATGAATGCATTTCTCCAGTTATTCAATGGATATTTATTCAACCGAGGAGCTTGGGAAAGACTGTTACCGTGAACTACCCAGTGCATTATGAGAAGTTTCTCCCATCTGCTTGACGTTACTTGGCAATCAGAAGAAAAGGAGATGAAGAGAAGCGACGATATTGTGTGCGGCACACAATCCAAATAAAGCCATTTGGAAAGAAAAGGTCGGTGCTGGTCAGGTTGACATGAATAGCATTCCTCTAAGATGCAACTAGGTTGTAATAAACAAACAGATGAATTTTAGGAACACGTACAAAAGTCCTACTCTTGCTCTCTGATGGGATTTTAAGGGAGGACAGGAAGACATTCACGTGGACCCTAGGTAATTTCAAAGAGCATATTCTTGCTCTAAAAAAAAAAAAAGCCTTTGTGTATTTGAAGGTCAGAATTCAGATGAACTTGCTGGAATTCATATTCATCGGGAAGAAACAAAATAAGTCCTGGGAAGCCCATTAAAAAAATATAACGTGCTTTTTTAACTCAGGAATTACTCTGAAATTGGGTGTCATGTATCTGACTTAATGCTCTAATGGTATGACTTGAACACTAGTGGAGGATTTACAGGAAATATCTGTTCCTTATCTGATTATAGAAGGAAACCAAAGTCTCGCAGTCTGACACTCCAAGGTGGCCTGCTGTCGACCTAAACCTCCAAAATTAACTATTTATCACTGAATTATTACTCTGCTTTAAAGCAGAGCTCAGACCAGCCGCATTGTTCAAGCTCAAAGACTATCGGACGCCAAAGGAATAGACAATAAAAAAAATAAAAATCTCAAAGCCAGGCAGGAAAATAGAGGCACAGAAAAAAAATGAAGTGACCTGCCCACTATTTCAGAACAAGAAATAGAACACTGGGCCCTCAGGCCAGACCTATAGGCACCAAGTTAGAGGCTGGAAATTGTGACAAACCAAGCTTGGTAGTAGTTGCTACCAGAACAAAACACCTTGAAGAACAATTTCTGTGTAAGAAATGATTTAGGAGATTGCCAGCTATCGAGAAATCACTGGGGAAAAAAAAAATAAAAATTCTTTTTTGGAAAGTCTCTCCTAATGGAAAATGCAGAAGCTCATCACGAGAGCCTCACTTTTTGAAAAGAGCAGTAACAGAGGTTTTGTCGAGGCTGGAGCTTCGCAGATGTGATTTTATCTTAAAAGCAGGTCCTTGAAAACAACTGGGAGCACGCCAAGGAGGCACACAGGCACTTGAAGGATCTCGAAAAGATATCACAGTATAAAGCAGGAGACAAATCACGAGAGCCAAGTTAGACACAGGGGGTGCAGGACCTGGTGCAGCAGCACCGAACAAACCCCCCCAGTATGGCAGCAAGCGCCTGGCAGGGGCCGTGCTGGGGCTGTACATCTCCCAGGCTCTGTGCCTCACTCCAGACCTACTGGAGATCCCAGGAGCTGCTGCTGAGAGTAATCTGAAGGATTTATACCCCACTTGCTAGGCTTGTTTGGATTATAGTCAATGAAACGAATTATATATTATTCTATACTATAAATTCTATTACGATTACATTCGATGAATGAAAACTGCAACGTCAACAAACTGTATACCCTTGATTTACAAAATCCACCAATAGAAATTAAAGGCAATTATGTCAAAAAGCCAAGGAAAATCCCAGGAAAATCACAAAAGAATGGCATTTTCACGTGAAAAACTTCAGCAGTACACTTTGGGTAGTAGCAGAGTGGAAAATGAGGAAGGTTAACATTTAAAAAACTGGGTTTAATGAAAGAAAATAAATACATATATACTGGAAGTGGCTTCTGAGAAGAACTGTGTCTTCCAAAACCATGGACCCTTGAGCTGAATCAGACAGCCATGCAGAGGCGGGGGGAGCTGCAGGCACAGGCTGGGTGACAAGAATACAGGAGAGAGGCAGGGAAGAAAATAATAAATGTTTTCCAGCATGTGTAGCGTCTCTGATGGGGATATTTCTAATGCAAATGTCTGGTAGACTGGGGACAGAAGCTGGGGTTTTTTTTAGCAACAGGATAACTAAGATGAGATTACTTATGCATGAATGCAATATTACAGTGCCAAAAAAGCTAACAGTGAATTAATTCCCCTGCCTCCTGATTTAAAGGACCGGGTCACAACCTTGTCAGATGCTTTTGCATTTCACAGAGTGGTCTGTAGGAACCTAGTGCTGCTGCTCGTTGGGTTTTGTGTCATGCCACCACCATAACAGGCAGCTCACAGACAGGTAAGGACCAAGTCTCTGCCCTGATTTCCTCCCAGACCCACTGACCCAGTCTGAAGGATGCAGATGCCCAGGCCTCATGGACCAGGCATCCACAACCTCAGCTGAAGGCTTGCAGGGCAGCTACAACTGCTGAAAGGGTCTGATCCTTCCTCAGCTGTATTGAGGAACTTATGTAATACAGTACTCAGAGCTTATCTACACTTCCATCAGCGCCAGACTCCAGAATGCCTTTTTATATACCCTACAACCATTAAATAATATGTAACACACCATATGTACAGTACTGGCACAACAGAGGAAGGAAAGATCACAATCCATCAGCATTTGGTAGCTTCTGTACCCCTTTAAAAGGGGTCCAAGATGCCACCTCAAAGTTTTATTTAAATAATCGTAATTGTTGGGCTTTTTCACCTTTATTTAAAGCGTATGAGACTCTCCATCCTGAATATAGAAGTAATGTGTCTTTGCCCAAAACAATATGCAGCATGAAGGAAATTCAAACTGACACTATTTCAAGACAGCAAAGACAAACTGATTTAGCAGCTCTGACAGGCATTTATAAGCAAAATAAAATGTGAATCTAATTTCAGCCTACCGTACTGAAATAATATGCAACGTGTTTTGATGTCACAACATGAATATTTCATATATGAACAGCATCTTGTCTAGTAGCGAGATGCTCCCAGACACCCACGAGAGGAGGTCCTGGGAGACAGAAAAGGCTTAATTGCCGTTTCTCAGTGAGCAACCCAACAGTATAGTAACTTTTAGATCCTTATTGACTTCTTAACTGTTTTGCCAGATGTCAATATGTAAAAGTTTAGATGTAAAAAATCATGGCTGAACCTTTCCTTCTAATTAATGGCTGCATTGATCAGCTAGGTTTTCCTCTTGCCTCGTGTCACAGAAACCACTGGATTTTGGAAGGGTCCCTGCCAAAGAGTTATTCATCCTTATTGTTTGCTACTAAAAAGCCAGGACTGAAATCTCCAGTGTGTCAACAGCATCGCTTTTTGAAAGTGCATTGATACCGAACAGCCCAATGAACTAGGGCAAAGTTGGGTATTTACAGTCTCAAAAGAGCATTTTGTTTTGATTTGCATTGAGTTTCAAGGTTCACCAATTTAATAGCCACCATGGGTCGTTTCCTTTTTCCTCATTTCAAATTTAGAAAAAAAAAAAAATTAAAAAATAAAAATAAAATAAAATAAACCCAACAAAAAACAACATCACAAGGTTATCTCTCAGACAAGAAATCAATCCCAAACTCCACCTGGCAGTTAACCAATGTACCTAGAAAATATAGTCCAGCTGCTGCTGAGGTCTTGCTGAATTTTGTTGCAAAACATTTGCACAGCCCTTGAAGTTGCCCATTAACTTGTAGACTAAAAATATAAGCAACAACACAAAAATGCAAATAATTTGAATTACACTGAATATTCAATAATGGTAATGACTTAAATATCTGAAGCGCTTTGATGTGTATTTCTGGGGGAACTGCATTTGTCCTTGACCTTTGCTTACTCATTATTTTGTCAACACATAATTAACACATTCATAATATCATATAAATGCCACTTATTGATACTGTCCCAAGGGCAACTAGTTATCTAGGAAGAACACGGCCACATTAACATTTACTAACGCATTTAGCTTCTCTTCTGCATGAAACTGAAGAAATCCACTTGTCAAATCACTCAGAAGTGTATATTAAAAAGGCAATATTTAGCAAGGTAATGTTTTAAGATTTGTCAGACCACAGTGACAGTCATTTGAAGGGACAGCCTGCTAAAGAGAGTGGCAACAATCCTGCGCTTGAGCACACAGACCATGGTAACACCTCGAGATTCTACATATAGATTGGAAATAGATAAAATTCACTTGCTTATTTTTTAACATTTGCTCTTACTTAGCAACAGAAAGTTGCTGTGCACACTGGATAAAAGCTTCAAATTCATCTTTGGTGAGCTGTGCCTACTCGAGAGGGTAACATTGCCCTTAGGCACCAACTCAACAAGGTTTGAGGTCATTCAGCAGTTCAGTTATTTAACCATATTATAGAGCATCTCCTTACCTACAGATTTCACTGGTTTAAGAGATCATAGAATCATAAAATGGTTTGGGCCGAAAGGGACTTCTAAAGGTCCCTGCAGTGAGCAGGGACATCCTCAACTAGTGCAGGTTGCTCAGAGCCTCCTCGAGCCTCACCTTGAATATTTCCAGGGATGGGGCCTCAAAAACCTCCCTGGGCCCCTGTTCCAGCATTCCACCACCCTCATGGGAAAGAACTTATTTCTAACACCCAATCTAAATCTACTCTTCTCCTGTTTAAAACCATTGCCCCTCGTCCTGTCACCACAGGCCTTTGTAAACAGGCCCTTTCCCACCTTCTTGTAGGCCCCTGTCAGGTGGCTGTTAGGTGTCCCTGGAGCCTTCTCTTCTCCAGGCTGAACATCCCCAGCTCCCTCAGCCTGTCTTTGTAGCAGAGGGGTTCCAGCCCTCTGATCATTTCCATGGCCCTCCACCAGCCCCACTCCATCAGGCCCTTCTCCATGTCCCTCCTGTACCGAGGGCTCCAGAACTGGACATGTACTCCAGGTGAGGACTCACCAGAGCAGAGTGTCACAATCACCTCTAAATCTGGTGGCCACACTTCTTTTGATGCAGTCCAGATTGGCCTTCTGGACTGCAAGTGTACAGTCTGCTCAAGACGTTGAGTATCTCCTGCAGTAAGGCCAAAACCAAAAGCCTCACAAAGAGGTTTAAGGAAAATTAATAATAATCTCTCATCCTCTCTTTGTGTCCCCAAGACATTCTCCATTATCCTTCGCCACAACTAAACACTCCAGGCCACTCAGGATTATTTTGAGCATTTTGTTCACTGTACTCAACTGTTATCTGGGAATTATTTTGAAAGACTTTGGTAACAAAAATCTGGGACAACACATGTCAGCGCTTCGGCAGGGCTGGCAAATTTTTAGCGAGCTCGAGTTAAATTTACAATGGAAATTGGACTAATTAATGACTTGAGATGGAACAAGAGCAGGATTTCAGCGTACGACTAAAACAAGACAATGCAAAAAGCAACAACTGGCGCGATTCCAGTGAGAAGTACAGGCAGCACTTCTCGACAAGCAAGAGCAGGCAGGAACGAGCAGGAGCAAGCAGGAGCGAACAGGAGCACGCTCCCCAAGCTGCAAACTCCTGCAACCAATACAGAAATGACCTGGAGAAAGGCACAGAGGAGTAGCAGGATCTCAGGATGACACTGTGACATTTTCTCTCCTAAGGGAACGAAAATAATGAGTAAGATGTCAAACTGAGAACCGATGGGTACTGGCAGGCCCATCACCAGTACTTGATGTATGAAGAAGTCCTGGGGATCAGGACTGCGGTACCAGGGCTAAGTGCTCCCTGGCTGTGGCCGTGCACAAGTGTCCCCATGTCACACTTGTGAGATACATGCAAGGCTGGGCTGTAGCGAGAACAGAAAGATGCAGAAAGTGATGCTAGAAATTCATCTGCATCCTAGATGCATTGCTTAGGCTACAGCTATGGCTCTGAAAAATCCGTATTAAAAGTTGATTGCTTCCAAGCCAGAAAGAATGGAAAAAAAAAAAAAAAAAAGAAAAAAAGAGAGAGAGACAGAAAGTGCTTGGTAAACAGACAAGGAATGTACTACATGAGGCTGTAACAGGGGAAAAAGAAAAATGAATAAAGCAAGAAACTGCTACCAGGTTTTCATTTTGTACTTTTACAATAGAAGGAGGAACAGAAATGAAATATAACCTAAAGTGAGTAAGAAGCAGGTGATGTAAGGAATCAATACGCAAAGTTATCAAATAAGGAAAGCTGTTTGCTAGAAGAGGCCTTTCTGACAGATCCCACTGGAGGATATCCTCAGCATTTCAGCATTAAAAAATAAAATATCATAAGCAGCTCTGGGCAAATCATGGATTTTTATGTTGATTTAAAATATGTAAATGTATTCACAAGCTAGAAGGTGCAGATAATGACTGTTAAATGTGCAGAGCAGTGACCATTAAAAACAATAGCAGCAGATACACAAAAGAAAATAGTTTTCCAATTTGATTTTTCTCCGTTCACCATGGAAACCTCTCTCTACCCATTATCATCAAGTTCAGTCCAAGAAACACAACAGGGAAAGTTTTACCCTCCTTTTTCTTGCTGTAGTAGAGGGCAGAATTTTTCCTTATGTTTTGTCAAAACAGTTTGAAATGGGAGCGTTTGTCTGTCCATAAAAATAAACCCACAAACCCCTCGCAAATTGACTACCATCTATTGAAAATTCTCCGGTTCTGTTTTGGGGCAAAGTGGTGAAAAAGGCTAATCTGAAGTAGAGTAAAAATGGATCAGGTCTGTGATTTGCAAAGCCCTCTCTGCACAATACTCCTTTCTTCTGAAAGGGGCACACAGAAAATACATCTGGAAGTGTCCAGGGTCTCTGACAAGTTACTGACAGCTGATGGATGGATCAAATCCAATATCTGGAATACAAAATGATAAGGCTCAGAAGTGAAGGGGATGAGTGACAGTGGCTAAGAAGATGAATGGATGGGGGGGACCTTCACAGCAGAAGGCTGAATCTCCTTTTTCATCATGAAGAGGATAATGAATGAGTTGACAACAGCAGGCATCCATTTTCAGCTATGAACATTGGCCCTTAAAACCAAAAACTTTACAGTGCTTTTATATTTATGTTGCTAACATGTGGAATGTATTTATGAATACTTAACTATGACCAATGACAACGGGGGTCTGTGCCAACATCCCATCTTTTCCAACCTAAATGATTTTATGATTCTGTTCTACGATCACATTTGAGAGCTGGAAATGTTCTCCCAGATCAGCATCCAGACCACTCATACCACCAACACAACATCACTTTATGCCCTTCCCAAAGCCATCAAAGTCACCTCAAAGGCGGTTTTATGATTTCTAAACACGTTTGGATTCAGAAAAGAATAAGGAAATGTTTAAACACATACTATGACCCAATAAATAAAAGGACTATAAAAAAGAGCTGGGGGGGGGGGAAGAAGCATTTTGGATCAAGGCGCATTTTCTGCTATGAGCCAATTTGTCCAATGTAGCTTTTAGAATGTGTAAGAATTTGGTATGTTGTATCATCAGCAAAAATAAACAGTCTTATCAGTTAACTCAGAAGTATCCTATTTCATTGACATTTTCCACAGCAGAACGGAACTGCTCAAAGGGAAGTTTCCAAAAAGCAACTCTTCTCTGGACCACGACACATCCTTTTTTCTACTGCAGCTTCCTCCCTCTGCAGCCCAGCATGTCTCTCCTATTACTGCCACACTCCTGTTTGCAGCTGACACATTTAGCCATTTGCAGACAGGGAACATGAGGAGCTATCCAAGACAGACATACATTTCCTGCATGATTTTCAACAAACTAATTCTCCTTTCTTCCACACCCTGCCTCTACAAATGACATCCTTCCTACAAACTGGTCTACAAGACCACAGCACCATTCAGCAATCAAAACACTGATGCTCATTATCTGCTTCTCTTTCTGCTGTTTACTTTTTGGCCTCCATTCACTTTTTCTTCTCAACTTACACAGCATTTGGGTCCGTAACTTTCAATTCTTCTACTTTTCCTTTGTCTCACACACACTTGGCAGGTGTTACGGGAAACACAGCAATTCTAGTTGTATTATTAATTTATGAACACAAAAATTACACAGACATATACTCTGCAAAAAATCAAAACTCCCCAGGGATAGTTGGCCAGCTTCAGTTCACAAATACGTATGACAACTTTCCTCCCCTCCCCTCTTCAGATTATATGTTTAATTTAAGAAGATTTTTTTTTTTGTCATACAAAAGAATCCAAAAAAAACTGCACAGAAGGAAAAAAGGTGTTTGGTTAGAGAGACAGAAAGAAGGATGAAGCTGAAGAAGTTGGTTTTTTTCCTGGTCCTAAGTTAATCCTGTGGGAAATCAGTGCAATTCAAAGGGCTTTTTTTTTTTTTTTCCCCCAACTAAACATCTAAGTCAGCTCATGTTCATCTGAAACTCAGTTTACTTTAGAAAGGCTAAAGAAATGAAGCAGTCCATCAATTATTTAAAGTGTTTGGCCCTGATCCTGTAAAGATTTGGGTACACGCTTAATTTCATCACAGTCTTAAAGCTGGGGCCTTCCAGAGGTTCACTAGTGAAGTGGCTGCAAAAGAAAATTGCCTGAATTGGCTTTTTCAGTGAGAAAAGTCTCCCTGGTCGTGAACAGAGGATGGTCTGAGCAGGATGAATCCAGACCCAGTTGTTCAAGGCATGGTCCTTGCCACCTCGCTGGCCCCACCCCAAGATCAACCACCTCCATCAGCAACCATCTCCCAGCAGGGTCAGAACTGGGCAGCAGAGTCCAGATGTGGGCTAAGTGCTAAGGGAGGGGTGGCAGTGCTATTCCTCCCTGCCACCAACCTTGTAGCCACGGGCCAGACCCGATGGCAGCTGAGCCTCAGCACCCGCTCGCCTTCAACCTGCATCACCCAGGGTCCCCAGGTCCTTTTCAGCAGAGATGCTGAAATACAGGTGTAGAAATTCAGGAAACACAGGTATAGAGTTAATATATACAAAAATATACTACATCAGCTAAAAATAGAAGTATAGATAACACACATAATCTTTATCCTTACAGGAAGTGGATTGCAATGGAGAAATGCATTCTTCTGTTCCATGGAATTTAATTAGTTACTAAATTTAGATACTGTCAGTATAGCTACACAGGGTACACTGCAGATGGATTTAAATATTGCATGGTATTTTATATTTTACGTAATACTAATGGATGACATTACATTCGTGTAGATATTGTCAACTATTTCAAGGTGAAGGCTTAGTTCTACTCATCATGTTTTAGACACCTAAATCATATTTGATTCTATTTTCAAAAAATATACTTTCAATCTCAGGTATTGGTAGTTTTACAGCAAGTATTCAGAGAGACCCTGAACTCCATGCAGTGGGGAAGGACCGACCCAAAGCAAAAACTGAGGTGCAAAAATAACTACATCTGGTTTAAGCATAAGACAGAGCTCTGATGAAATTCACGGGGGATGAGAAGTCAAGTGTTAAAATCTCTCCTCTGCTATAAACTTCTTATTTTTAATAGATCAGTACTCTAAAATTCAAATAATTTGGGTAGAGCTTACTCAAAACTGAAGTGCCTAAATATCTCTGGCACGTGCATCTCAGTTTTTCATCTCCAATAAAGCAGCACACGACCAGCTCAGGAGAATTCCACCAGGATAATTAAAGACCTGCCATATTAAGTCCATTCAGAGACTACAGTAAGAAGGGTCAATTAAGTTCTCCACTTTGATTCCAACTGCTTCTACTTCAAACTGCAGAACTTCACAAGGTATCTTCTCCTGGAGACTCTGGGCTTAGCTATACCCTGGCCTGAATTTTCAGAGCCTTATTCAAAAGTCACTGAGACAGACAGCACCTGCCATTTCAGACTGGTGCAATTTGGGAAGGATTTTATAAATCCTTGCGGAGCATCCCCACACCCACCTTTTTTTTTTCTTTTTTTTTTTTTTTTTTTCTTTTTTTATTGACCAAACTCACACAGCCCCAACTCCTTAGTGAGATCCGTGCCACTGTAATGCATGGGGCTGACATCCCAGGTCTGCCAGAGATTGAAGCTAGATGAGCCAGAACTAGAAGTGCCATTTTCAAATGTGACCCTGAAGTTTATTTTTGACAGATGGGATTTTCCAGGTATAGACCTGTGTTATCGCTGCAATATCTGAACTCAATTTAAGTTTGATCTATAAGATTATTTTCATTTCAACCCCTTTGGACGCTTGCGACAACAATATTTCCCTTCTCCTTACACGAATCTAATTTGGCCTTGCACTGCAACTCTGCTTAGAAAGTTGTTTAGTGGCAATGTTTTAGAAATATGAATCAAATTTTCTTAACTGAAATCAAAGCAGGTATCCAGGAAAGGATAATCCATTTTTCTAGGGGCAGTGATTCCATATTTTAGGTAGAGGTTCTAAAATACAGTAATAATCATAATAATAAAATAGCTCTGAGATACAGTGCATCCTGATAGCAAGCAGGCTATCACAGGTAGCCTTGCTGTCTCTGGATACACTGGGAATGACTGGAAGCATCTGCTGGTCCACCAAATTCTACAGTTACACCACAAATCTCAGAACTTCCTGACATGGCAAAAGAAAGGAAAAAAAAACAGCAGCATAACAGCTGAGGGTTTGTTCCCAGGGCTGACTTGGATTCGGAGACCACTCCAGGGCCAGGTTAAATGCTTTTATAAGAGGATTTGAAGGATCTTCCTCCTGGACCAAAACAGAAACACCTGCATTCGACGTCTTCTGCAGGCAGGAAGAGAGACCTCTTCCCTCTGCACCACCTCAGCAGCCAGGAAGAAGGTCCCTGGGATGGAGGAACAGGATGCTAGAGCTAAACCCTGTCAGTCCCTCCTCTTTCAGAGCAAGAGATCCTCTTTGGAAGAGCATCAAACAGGTTTTTTGAAAAGTCTTCCTTGGATTGTGTTGACAGAGGAGAAACACCCATAATTCAGTCTTCTTCAGGATGTTGTTCTTACTGCTAATTGCATGACCCACCATGTCAATGGAGCCACCTAAGCAGTAAATGACAGAAGAGTCTGAGTAGAGGAGAAAGGAAGAATCAAAAGGGAATTTATTTTTCCCTGGCCTTTTGAAGTCTTCTTGCCACATCCCATGCTCTTCACCCTCTTCCCACCTCTCCTGTAGCCCTGATGCCTTTCCCCTCCCAAAGCAAAGAGGTGACGAAGCAATTCCTCTAAGCACCTTCCATCTCCTTCACTCCTGCCCAGCAGAGCCCACTCAGGAGGAGGAGGAGGCAAAGCCTCTGAGGCACAGCTGTCCAAGGAACTGCACACAGAGCAGCAAATCTAAAGTAATTATAAATAAACAGCAGTCTGAACATCGTACTTCTGTCCATTTACGCTATGGCAGAGTGGGCTCCTCCATAGAATCTCAGCACAGGAGCTCTGACATATCACTTAATCTCCTGTAAAGGACTCTATTCATACCACCCGAGGCTGGCCAAGGGTGTGCTATTGAGTGCCACTGCAAGCTTCCATTTACAGGGGACTGAACAAACCAGGAGAAGGTATTATTGAGCTATTATTGGCATCTTTTGCCACATGCTGTCAAGTTTCTAACTTCAGTGGTCCAGGAGATTGAAGGAGAAAAGCAGATGAGACGGTACAATCGTGCGGTACAGTCAAACTTTATACACACTAGAAAAACACTGACTGACCTTGAAACTTGCTCTTGTAGTGACAGGACAAGAGGAAATGACCTCAAGTTGCACCAGGGGAGGTTTAGGGTGGAGCTGAGGAACAATTTCTTCCCCTCCAGGGCTGCCCAGGGCAGTGGTGGACTCCCCACGATCCCTGGAGGGGTTTCAAAGCCATGGAGCTGTGGTGCTGAGGCACATGGGTTAGTGGTGCCCTGGCAGTGCTGGGGGAACAGTTGGACTCGATGATCTTAAAGGTCTCTTCCAACCATGATGTTTCTATGATTTGATGATTCTTCAAAAGGAAGGAATCAAGACTGAAACCAAATAAATAAACAAACACAACAAAACCAATGCCCCCTCCACCAACGAACCCACCCCAAACCGAAGTTAACAGGGGAGCAGCAACCAAACTAAGCCCGTGTGATCCATCTTGCCAGCACAGCCATGCTGCACAATGATGCCATCCCAACATACTCCAATCACACTGGGACACAACCGTTTCAGTTCCTTACATCAGACAGTTTCAAACACACATCTTCTGGAGTGCATTCTCTTTTTAAAAGACAGTATTAGTCACAATGTTTTGTTTTCTGGAGAAGGGCATCTCCAGCTCACATGTAAACCTGTGGTGAGAGCAGATGACCTGCTTTCTGGTGGGTTTTCCCCCCTCAAGCAGCAAACGTGGATCTACTGACCTGCTCTGTACACTGCAAAGGGGCTCTGGACCACTGACTAATCCGCCAAACATCACAGAGTCTTCCTGAACTTCAGAAGCGCAAGTTCAGAGCTCACGAAACTGCCTGACATGGCCAAACCCAACGTGTAATGGCATTATTTAGCAGCTACCCATCTCTGCACGTTTCCTGAAGCCCTCTTGGTGCTACTCAGCTGCCGTTTCCACCCGCTCCGTGCCGCCATCCATCCCACTCCACCTATTTGCTTTCTCAAGCATTACTGCATGTTTAACTTCTAAGCCCTTGAGGGTGATTGAGCCAATTACCAAATGTACAGTCAGCTCTCCACAATGAAGTGCTCAACAACTCCAGCTCTCATCTAAGTTTCGGGAGCTGCTGATCATGGTAAACAGGTCAAAAAAAAAAAAAAAGCAAAAAAAAAAACCATGCCACCAACTAAACTGGCAGTTTAGAGCATCACCTCTCCTCATCCTGTATTTCTCAGCTATGCTCTTCCTTTCAGCATGCCCAGTAACTTGGCAACTAAAAGAGGATAGGAACCTTTTCAGGAACTGGGCAGAACCGGACAAAAGGGTAAGGGCAAGTCAAGAAGTAGTCAAGAAGACGTGGAGCTGCAGCCCTCCTATAGCCAAAACATGTCTAAAACACGACTGTTGCTGAAGATCTTAGAGAGGTTTCTGATTTAAAACAGCCTGCACGGGATTCAGAGCAGTCTGTGGACCAAGCTCCCTGTCAGCCCAGCCCAGACTGGGAGAACCTGGCATTTGAAGGTGAGCAAACACCTCTTTGCAATGCACACACCTTGCCAGTGGCAAAAGATTATCAGTTAGTGGTACACAGCTTGTGAGCATTACTGCACATACTGTGCTCACAGCTTTAAGTTACCTGTTGCAGTGTGACATGATAAAGCTTACAAGCAGATGAAACCTTCTCAATCAAATCTTTTTTTCTTTCCTATGGGCACTCAAAAAAAAGAAAAATTATTAAAACAATTGCATCATGCTCCCCTAACAGCTAACAAGCTGGGGGTTTTTTTCCTCCCCTCTTTCAAGCCATCCACAGTGAATTGCCTTCAAAAGTGAAAAATGCCAGTCACAGCCAGTCACGCTTTTAATATCCACCCCAGGGATGAAGGACACAAACTCCTGACCCTCACACTTGTTGCAGAAAGCCCTCGGCCCGGTAAGACCACACCATTCTCAGCTTCCACTGAGCTGAGCAAGCAAAGCCAGGAACCCATTAATTTGCTGCCTGAGTTATAGTTCCCTGCAGCACCTTTTGTTCACTGTCAAGGTTCTGCAGCAGTGATGAATGCAGCTACATTCAGCCCAAAACTCTAGAATTTGATATACTAAATCATTCTAGATATTAAATGTCTCAGCGATAAGCCTAGCAAATGAATTCCTCTGGAGCCTACACTTTTTGCTGTACACGAGGCAGGAGGGACTCCCGAGACAGTCCCCTATTGCTGCATGGAAAATGATGCAGTTTGGTAGTGCTGTCACTCCCAGGGAAGAAACCAGAATCCCAGGAAAATCCACACAATTTCCAGTGGCTACTAACAGACGTTGCAAATCTGGCTAACTGAGGCAGCAGCAGGTAGTTTGGGGCATTAGGAGGTTGCCAGTTATTCCTATTTTAATAGCAGTAGCTGTACACGCAGATAAAATTTCCCACTTACCCTAGTAAATAAACAGAAAAGACTGCAGCAAAATAAACAAACAGGGGAACACAGGCAGAATGCTTAAGCAGCAAGACACATGCTTTCAGTCTTATCAACCTCACTACTCATCTTTTTTTTTTTTTTGTCTAAAAATGATCTCCTTCCTTCAGCCACAGCACACTGAAGCCAAGAGAACTGAAAAAAATAAAAGCAAAGAAAATGAAAACCAACTAATTTGTAAAGAACACATCACTTTTCAAAGGAATTCTAAACCAAACCAGATTAAGGCGTGAAGAAGGTGGAACAATTGCTACTTCACTTTTAATTTCACAAAATCACCATCAGATATATCACAGTGGTTAACACCGGAAAGACTCTGCAAGCTTCATAAACAACAGAGGTATTACCCATTATCACACAAGTACAAATTAGTTTGACCTTTCCAGCTTTCTCATACTAGGCTTCCTTTTTTCCACTTGACTAGTGAAAATATTGAGTCAATCCATGTTCTGTGCTCTTCGTTCTCAGATGTATTTGACTAGTGGGATTTTTTTTTCCCCCCACATCTGCAATTAGGAGACCCATCAAACACTGAATTTACCTGAGCACGTCTTTGACTCAAACTAGCACAAGCCACAAAAAAAAAACCAGAACAAAACTGAGGGAAGACCCACCCTTACTCTTTGCATTGCTCCATATCTGCTTTTCCCATCTCTGCCTTCCCTGGAAAAACAATGTGTGATATGTTCATTTAATATTTCTCGTAGGAAGTCTTGGCAGACAACATGAAAATACTGCTGTGGCAGCAGAGATCAGGGAGGGAAGGATGCTCAGTGCCTTCCACCTGCCCTGTCTACCCCTCCTGCCCACAGAAGGGGCTCCTCTTTGATGCCCATCACAAACGGAGCTGCTGGCAGATCTCCTCTGCCACGGGGATTTCTGGGCTGGACTACTGCTGAGCTAACCTTCACAGAGATGTGGACATTCCCAGAAAGCCTTAGCACAAGACATCAAGTAGGACTGTACACAGACAAACTAGCCCTTGTGCCATGCACTTCTCAGGACAGCTTCTCTGCACAAAATGTGCGCTCGCTCCTCCTGGGCACTGATTTCTGCACTGCTTTCTGATTATTTATGAATGACCGGGTATCAGCAAGTCCAACTGTGCTGGATCCAACAAAGGAATCCTCTTGTTCTCTTGATCATCTTGTGTTGAAACCAAAGGAGCTGGAGAGGAGCAGAGAGAGGGTAATGCTGAGCAAGCCACAAAAAAAAAAACTTACCTGTCAGCCAAAATGTAAGAGGACCTGCTGCATCAGGCTGTGCAAGTAAAGATGGATAACAGGGAGTATAAAAGCAGCAGGGGAAAATGAAGGGGAAAATGAGAAGCAGAATGGCTTTGTGGGTCAACAGAGAATCATGACACCGGTGAAAGAATTGTGTCAAAGGGAAAAACGATGCATTTTTTTAATGTATAACTCAGAATTAGGAATCCTGAGAAAACTGTACTACAAAAATTGTGATTAGGCTTACAGGCATAAAAGCTAATACCCATCTAAAAGCCTGTTAACTGTCACCCAGGCCCATGGAGAAGGGGGGCACGCTCCCAAAGCTCCCAGGCTGGGTGCTCCTGAGGGGGAGGGATGCAGGATGCGCTGCGGGATGCGGGATGTGCTGCGGGATGCTCCATCCCCAGCCAGGGCTGCAGCTGCTCTCAGCACAGCTGGAGCCAAGCGGGTGCTGAGGGTCGAGTGCTGCCACCCTGTGGGATCACTGTCACCCTGTGGGATCACTGTCACCCTGTGGGATCACTGTCACCACTGTCGGTGAGTGTCACTCTGCTGGGTGCTCTGCTGAGCTCCCCACGCTCAACACCGCACCAGTGTTTGGGAAACCGTGGGGGGCTTTGAAGTCCCCAACAAGCTGTTTCCAGAGAAGCTTTAACACCCTGGAACACGTCTGAACATTCATTCCAGAGCTGGAAGTGTTTATAAATATGATTTGGAACAAAAAGGTTAGAGAATTCTGGCTAGAATGAGAAATATTATCATTCAGAGTAACTTGCATGTCAAAGTTAACGATCTGCTGTATTTGCACAATTCATATTTACTCACACGTATCAAGGCCTGGACTGAAACCCTGGTTTGTACATTGCTAAGAGACGATTCTGTTTAAAATTACTCTTCTGCTGTACTTCATATTTCATTCATTTCTACTTCCAGCTATACATGCACAACAGAGGGCATTATACATCTCCCTAATTGAACAATACAGATCAATTAAATATGAAAAGTCATTCTTGGACTAAAACCCTCTTAGGCAAATGTTCTGCTCTTATGCTAAGTAACTCTTTTTTTAAAAAAGCTAGGAGTTGAGTGCTGTTCAGAAGTTGGGGTTTTTTTCTTTTTCAAAAGACTGGGAGGCAAAGACCAAGAGGATTCATTCATTCATTCATTCATTCATGACAAGAGGATACAGAACTTTTGCCTTCGTTTCACAAGAGCAGGGTAGTCGTGACAAAAGAAAAAATAAAATAAAACTTACTTGATGAAAGCTGCTTTGTGCAGGAGGTGAAGAACCCTCCTCCGCTCAGAGCCCAGCCTGCCTTTCAAACACTTCTCGTATGTCACACCACTAACACAAATACAGAGCTATCAAATAATATCATGGAGAAAGAAAATCATATCAAATGAATTTAAGCACCATTGGTAGCCCACCAGCTACAGCTTCCTTAGATAAAATGTGGGAGTCTCGCTAAAGGTCCAAGGGGAGAAGATGGAGTGCATCAGCCCAGCAAGCTCTTCATACTTGAAGGTGCCAGCGACCAAGTTTGCCATGGGTAGGCTAAGACGAGCAGATCAGCACTGTGGCAGTCTGCCAGGATGTATATTTTGACTCGCCGATACATGTTCTTTGCTAATATACGACCAGTCCTATAAAAGATTATAGACTTTAACCTGGTACAAACCTCCACCTAAGATAACAGAAGAATCTGACTCAGATACGAGCCTAATGCCACCAGTCCACAGAAGGGAGGCTTGCCCGACAGCAACCTGGACATCTTATGGGCTTCTCCAACCTCTAAGGTCAGCTCATAGGCAGTAAATGGCATGCAACTACCTGAAGGCACAGAAGAACACTTCGTAGCTCAGTCAGAAGATGGGCACAGAGGAAGGTGGGACTAAACCCAGCAGAGGGGGTTGAGCAGAATTCAGTTTTCCCACTGATTGCTCATTAACAGAGGCCAGGAAGGGGGAGATCACCCACATCATGGCTATGGATCAAACCAGAAAAAGATCTCTGCTCAAGGTTTCAGAGCTATAGCTAAGAAGATGTAAAAATGGGAGATCAGAACCACTAACAGAGAGCCAGGGAATGGCAATATCCTCAGCAATCCTAAGGACCTTCACAGACGGCTCCTTAGGTTTTCACACTCCTATTATTGGAAGCATAGAGATGAAAATGCGTTTAATTGTTTGAGTATGATGTTGTTTGTAAGTCTTTTCAAACACCCTGTTATCCGCATAAAAAGAGCTCAATAAACCATGCCCTTACAGTTCAGTTGAAAAAACACTGGTAGGTTACTGCTGTTCAGTACTATGCAGATTAAATTACCATTTGAAATACCAGTTTTCCCATTACAAACACCAAGTGTGCTATTTGTTCCCTTTCTTAGTCTTCTAATTGACTAAAACGACCTGCTAAACCTTACATAGATGGGATTTAAATACCACCTCTCTTCATTGGCTCAACATTTATACAAATAAATTCTAAACACAGATTCTGAGGCTGACAAAGATCTTATCCTGGTAGAAATTATAGAAGAGTAAATCAATCTGGAGTCAGAAGCAGCTCAAGACTAACTTGTCTTCTGAACAGCTACCAAGTGCAAGGTGCTGCTGCAAACTCTTTCAATAAAAAAAAAAATCTTTGGTCCAAGACCTCACCAGTCACTTAAACAACCCTCGATGGCACCAAGGCTCAGCAGCTCTGGCCAAGTCCCCTTGGCTGGTTGCAGTCCCCCAGGCTCACCCCAGCACACAAGTCACCACAGAAGGACATTAATTCAGGGGATCCCAGGAGATGCAAGTGGTGACCAGGTCAGAAATTAAACTGCTCCTGAGAAGGACTGTGGGAGGTGCAGGGACACTGATGGGAACAAACCTTGGTCTGTGCTACTTGGGAGCAAGGACTGAAAAGGAAGATGACCCATCCAGGTAGGGAGTGCTCCTGGGTTAAAAAAAGACCTGGAGAAAGCCAAGCCTAACAGTTGGTCTTTCAACCACATCTTGCTTTGCAAAGAAGAGCAGGGAAAGCCCATGTGAGATGGTTAATAAGGACTGTGTCCACTGAATCTCACTAAAGCCTGGCTCAAAGCCTCTGGAAAAACAAAGAGAAGAAAAAGTGGTCAAGTACCATCGTGGTACTTTTCATCTTTAGTATAATGCATCTTAGGAGAGCTTGGTACTGGGTATATCAAAACTTTAATTAATTTTATAACTATTATTAAGATGTTTGGCCATATCTGAGACACCTCCAGAAAACCTTCACGTAACACGGCACCAACTCCTGACCAACTGGAAGCTTACAGAAGAATTAACAGAAGAACTAAATGTGGTAGAAACAAATTTTTGAAACTTTGAGGTGTTTGGCACATTTAAAAACAAATAAATAAATAAAATCCTGTCATTTTAAAAATTGAATGATTGTAGATTATTTTCTTGAGGCCCCAAGATATTTATTTTTTTTTTAAGTGGAATAATTCAAGAAGTCTATCACTTACCTTACTGAAGTCCACATGCTGATGCATCTATGCTGTAATTATGTACGTGAGCAAAATTCCCAGTTTACATCGCAGAGTCAAAACTTGCTCCTTATCCTCTAGCTTCCTAAATTTGAATCATGCATGTGACAAAGTCACGAGCTTAATTGTATTCAAAACACTTTGACCCTGTTGGTCCTGAGGGTTTGAATTTCAGTGATTTAACCCAGCAATTAAAACAACCCCAACAAATCTTTCTTTTTTTTTCTTGGCCTCCTGCTGAAACAGATTTTTATCCTGCAGATTAAGCCAAAAAGCGACTGCTTGTGTCTAGGGAAAAGGAAAAAATGAAGTTATTTCCCCAGCACCACGCAGACAGTGCCCTGCTTAGTGTAGAAAATACTGTTGTCTTAGTTCCTAATGAAATGTGACCCTCATTTATGCTGAGCTTGCAGGCAGAGTCGACACAAGAGGTTTTGGTTTAATATCACCATTTTTGGTGGACGACAGGAGGAGACGGGGAACAGTTGTGCGCTCACACGAAACAGTGAATCTGTTGGCATCACCGTGTATTTGCTTTGCTAATAATATATATTAAAAAAAAAAAATACATGAATCACTACTGTCATGATATTCATATTTCTATTTGAGTAACCACTGTAGCAGATAACAGTAAAGATGTGTGCAAGTTTAAATCCTGGCAGCACGCCTAGATTAGAGCCTGGGAGCTGACATTTGTGGATTTTGTGTGATTCATGTTACTTTGCTGTGTTTGTGATTACCTTCCTGTCAGGGGCTGCACATCACTCAGGCACCAAGCAGCAGACTTCCAGATTCTGCTTGTGCAGGAAAATTCCCAACTGTTGCACCGAACCCTCTGTAAATTGAGCCCCGTCCTCTGTGTAATTATGGGGCTGAACAAAAGATCCCCAGCAAAAACAAAAGGAGCGTCTAAACAGCTTTTACAGGGACATTACCCGGTCGTTTTAGGCCACAGATGGGAGGTGTGGGAAGAAACCCCAGACTTGCTCTCATCTAACATGGCTAAAAATAGACTTGTGATGATTTATGAACTTTCAAACGCAGCAGAGCATTTTTTTTTTTTTTAAGCAATAGCATCTTCTCCCACATCGTCTGCAGCTCAGGAGCTGCCTGCTGGGTACCAGGGCTGTGCCCACCCCTGTCCCTGATGGGGACCAGCCACAGGCAGATGACACCTCCATCATCTTTCACCAACTAAAGCTCAGGAAGCCCACGAGAGAAAATAACAAAGGTAACGATCTAGGTTATCTTGTGGTTAACATCCTTCTTTCAGCTTTGCCTGGTCTTTACCTCTGATTATTTTAATGTTGTGGGTTCTTTTTTTTTTTTAAATCAAGTTAACTACACAGAACAGTCAGACAAAGCCAACTCCCCAAACCAAAGGAAATAAGTGACGTGACACCAGAATAGCTACAAAATTGTTCTGAAGTTTTCCACGTGTGGTAGAGATTGTACAGTAGCTTACACGTGTTTTCTGAGCTGCCTCTGACGGGGTAACACCAGAGTGTATTGTTAATCCTAATAAATGCAAAGACCTGGATATCGACAAGAATCACTTTCATGCACGAGGAGGTGCAGGTTTGGGAACCAAGGTGGGCTCTGTCACCAGACACCCTGCAGTGCTGCTGGTTTTCCCTGGAGAAAAAAATTACTCCTCAGCTGGAGGTTAAAAATCAGCACTGGGGAAACAAGCAATAGAGGAATTAACACTGGAAATACAACTAAGGTGGTCTCAGAGACCACCCATCCAAGAGGGTTTGTGCCACTCCACAGCCAAAGGTGTTCTCACGGCCCAGAGAAGAGGACACGCTGCCACTTGCCACATCCCACCACCCAGAGCACACTGAAGGCACAACTTGCGCCTCATCAGCATCCATGGGGACCTCAGGTGAGGGGCTAAGGAGCTCCAGACATGACTATTAACACATATAAAGTTAGGCTCTGAAGGCAAGATCATATCATCGTGTTTACTGTGTATATGCAAAGTGAGAAGTGAGGCTTCTGGAAAAGGTAAGCTACTCTACTGCTGCTGTCGTTCACATTCAGAACACCTATTTCGTCACCGTGTAGAACAGCACAAGCTTAAAATTCTGGGAACACGAGATGGGCTGGAAGAAAAAGCTCAACTCCACTGCAGAAGATAAGGACGGGAAAAATTCCAAGCCGCTAGAGTTTTGCCAGGATCATTCAACTCCAACTATCTGCAGGCACACCCGGCTTTACTCCAGCCCTCGCCACCCAAGCGCTGCCTCCGAGCCAGCTAAGACAGGAGCACACGGGGCAGGAGACCTGCCAGAGCCCCCCCCATTTACAAATACCCACCAAGAAAAAAAACCATTTTGGAGGGGGCTTCCTGCAGAAGGGTTAGTTCACTTGCTGGGATCTGATGAAACACCTCCTGAAATCATGCAGAATCTTGTCAGCTGTACTCAGCTCTGCCCGGAGTTCAGCACAGGAGGGAGAGGTTGCTGCACGCCAGCAGAAGCCATTGTCTAAAGCAGGCTGGTTTGGGAAAATTAGCAGCGTGCACACCTCTAAATGAGGCTGTACAGCGAGCAAAAGAGGGATTAGCCATGTAAAGTAAGTCCTTTTGCTATTAGATTAAAGAGGGGAGGGGACTTTGAAGGATTATTCAAGAGCCATTTAAGCAGTTTTCAGGGACTTACAAACGCAGGGTAAAAATGCAAGCTCCTCTGGTCCAGAAAAGAAGAAAAATCAGTGTCCTGGCCAGGAGAACAGCTACAAAAAAGGCTTCTGGAGGGTCCAGCTGCCTGGCCCCAAGCACAAGGTCCCATCACCCTGCTTCCCACACCCCACGCCAGCCCCGGTGTACGAGAGCCTGGGCTGGAGCACCACATGGACACCCGGGACGGAGCTGCTGGCAGGGAGCAAGAGATAGGAGGGAGGGAAGGGGCTCCGAGCGCCGCTGGGACGTGCTCCGGGCTGGGGCACCCCCGGCCCCGCCAGGGCTGGTGGGCGGCTGGCCCCGGAACCCTGGGAGGACGCTGGGTCGGAAGGGATCTTAACGAGGAGCGTGGCCATTTGAACAAGAGGCTTACACCGGTCCCTGCTCTCATCTCAATGATTTATCGGCTGGGATGCAGGTCCTGAGCTGAACCTCGTAAACAGGAGGATGGATGTGCGAGCAGAAGCACGACCGCAAAAAAACTGATTTCTCTTCGTAGCCAAACGTTCCCCTTCTCCCCGGCACCTCAGGAAGCCTCATCAACATGCTGACTCTTCATCCTTTGCCCACATTAATCCAGCAAGGGAAAACGAACACGTTGTTGCAACGCGCTAGACTGTTTTACTGAACCCTTCTCGCAAAGAGAAGAAAAACCCAAACCACAAAACAATAAGCCCACAAAAACTGCTTTTGCTTAGACTAAAAAGTGATGGATAATTAGTATGTAAGGTAGAAACTATTTCCACTTGTTATGCAAGCAGCATCGCTTAATTTGTAGTTTAGAGAGCAAGTCATTCCTGTCTGGGATAAATAAAACAACACGCTGCATTATGTTGCTCACGACACGGAAGCAACATCAGCCGGGGGGGGGGGGGGGGGGGGGGGGGGAAGCAACAACCATATAGTGACCAGGATATATTTGGACTAGATGTAAAGACAGTGACAACAGAGCACATGGTGATTGTGGGGCCTCTATTTTTAGGGCTCAATGCTGTAATTTGTGTGGAGTATGATATAAATGCTGATTTTAAGTTACCAAATGAAGACTTTGAAGGCAGAAATCACAGAGTGACAAGCTGCTGTGTGGTTATGTAGGGAAAAAAAAAACAAACTCCTTATGGGTTTGATCCTTGTGTGTTTGCTGGAGAGCCAGCAGCGATTACAAGTCTGCTGTGCAGATGGATGAAGCCACTCTGAGCAAAGACTCATCTGAGGTTGCCCGGGTGGCAATGCCAACCTGAACGTGGCTCACATCTGATGACAGGTAGCAACAAACCCTTGGGTTCTGCTGTGTCCTGTGATGTTCCTCTGAGAGCTGCCAGGGGAGCTGGCTGGTCAAGACCTGGAGGTTCTTGGCTTTCTCCTCCGTTCCGTGTTCTTAGGTGTAGAAAATTGAGGAGATGAGGACGTTTTCCATGTATAGGCACAAAAGCAAGAACTGCTTATTTTGTGGTGCTTTAGCTCATCTTTTTCCAGTTACTGTGGGAATTGGGAATCTCAGAGATGCCTTGAGATTAGTCAGGTCTGGATTCCTTCTAATTTGCGTCTCATGGTTGCTTAAACTTTTCTTATGGTGGGAACATTAAAGATGCGTGTGCTTGTGCACGCCTGTATCTGATCAGATGTGAACTCACTGCAAATCCCCCTCAGACAGTGAACTTGTATGCTGCCTGTCTTTTACCCTCTGGCTGTTTCCATGATATTTATAGGAATTTGATTATCTTGAGCCTTTTTCCTCTGTCAGAAGTGATTGAAATCAGCCATCGAATTCAAGAGCTCTTAGGATAGAGGGACGCACCTGTGGCTGCCCAAAGAGATCACCCATGGCTTTCTTTGAGGGGAAACCAGCCAAGAAACTGCATTGTGTTCCTAATGAATTCATTAGAGAAAAATGCTTCCTCATGTGTTAGTTTAAACCTTCAAATTAAGTAACTCTCAATGTGGTTTCTGGTATACGCCAGAGAGCTGAATGTTTAGTTGCTAGCAGTTGTAATTACCGAGGTGGCCAGGAGGCTGGGTTGTTTCTGTGGTGAAGGTGTATTCCCTCTAGCATGCCTGCTACACATACAGCAGCTCTACTCCAAATCCTTCCTCTAGGTAGGATCCTTGTAGGGAGAGACCCCATTCTGCTCTAGCTCCTGTGCTGGCAGAAATGCAAGAACTGGTTGAATGGAGGCAACATTTAAGATCCCACACAAGGAGTACGCACAGATCAGGTCTGCTAAGGACCTACACCAGGTCTGACCTTAACATCTCTCACACATTCCCTAGGAGATGGTGCAAGTGTGCCAAGTCCTTCTGCCAAGCTGGCCCTGCATGCAGAGTCGAAACCTGCTTTTCTCTCATTCCAGCTCTTCTCAGAATTGTGTTTCCTATTTTTCAGTCAAAACTGGAGAGGGGAAGAGCGAGTCAGACTATTTACCATGTTCATGGGAGTTTTGGAGCAGCCAAAGAAAACTGAGTCACTTTGGAAGGATTCTCTGCAGTCAGGCTTTTTACTTCATATTTTTTTGTTGGTTTTTTCCCCCCCCTCACTCTTCCCCAGAAATAGAAGGAACACCTTTGCCCAGACAGCAGCTCAAAAATAAGCCAATAAAGGAGTTACTTCTTCCAATCAAGCCTGCTTATTAGCATGGTCTAGATAGATCACATTGCAAGGTTTCCATCCCATTGCTATGAGGACTTCTGGGGCCTTTGGTAACTTGGTCCCAGTGAGCCAAGTGACTCCAGCTCCTGTCCCATTTTCTGTTCTTGGGGAAGGTGCTACTGCAGGAGATCTGTAAGTGATTTCTCAAGAAAAGTGTCAGCTGAGGATGGGCCCCAGCTTGCCAGGAGAGCCACAGCAGGTTGCTCATTGTAGATGAATGCAGTTCTTCATCCTCCAGCTCTAAGGTCCCCATGGAGCTGGTGTTCGCCAGCTGATAGTGTGGGGTTCTTGCACTGTTGGGGCTGAAATCAGAGCACTGGTGGGTACCATGAGCAGGTTGTGGCTTGGCTTTGCATCTGCTGCAGGTAGTGGACAACCCAAAGGTTATTAGGGCTTGGCTTGGGTGACTGGTGAGGAGAATAAATGGCACATAGCTGACTTCAAGCTGGTCTGGGCCAGCAAAAGGTTCAAGGCTGATGGAGAACACTCATATCTCTCAAAGGGCTGGGTGGTATGGGGAACCTGCCCTTGGCTGCAGGTTGCTTCGTGGCAAGATCAGTGCCTCTGGCTCGGGCTCCCGAGGCTGTGCTGGCCAGGTCAGGGTCCATCCCCAAGGACATGGCGTGCGGTCAGCGCTCCAGCTGGGAACATGTGCTTGGCTCCAGAGGTGCTGCCCAAGGCGCTCTGTAAACACCCGGCAAGAGCTGTGTTTGACACATCCCAGCTTTTGCAGGAAGAGGCTGGGGATAAAGATTAAACCCTGGCTTCAGGAAAGCTGCAAGGGACAAGCCAGGCTTTAGCAGGGCGCGTGCTCCACGCCAGAAGTGGAAACTAAGCCGTTAGGAAGTTGGAGCCTTTTAAAAGTACCTAAATCTGGATGCTTTCCTCCTCTGTCGGTAGAAGAACTCATTTAAATTAGCAGTGCTTGACATCTGCATCTATAGATCTCATGCTTAAAGATACCCATGTTTAGATAGGTAGTGTGGACGTGAAAAAACACGTGTGCAAGTGGAGCTGAGAGAGCATGCAAAGGAGGAAAGCGTCCTTATGCACACCTCAGCTGGAAGTACCGTGGAAAAGTATCATGTTCCTGGGTAATAATTAATGACTATATGTTAATATGTCTGTACAGGGTAAGAGATTTAGAGGATGCCACCTTAAATCTGGTATTTCTGAACTTTGGGGATTCTTGCAGCTGTAATTTGGTTTTAATTTCTAAGCACACAGCAGTTGCTTTTAAAAGAAAACCTGCAGAATCAGCTTCGCTCACGTGGTCTCGCGTTGATGTCAAAGTTTATCAGCAAGCATGGGATACCTGTGTGTGAGCACCTGCATACATGGACATGTATGTCTACATGTATGAAACATGCAGTGTGGGTGACTGAATGTGCAGCTGCTGCTTCGGAGAGAAAAATATTTACTTCAGTGTGATGAAATCTGAACTAGAAGTCATGCAGCTTAATAAAAATGTGTGGTTTAGAGTCCGTGTTCTTCACATATGCTTCTAATCTGCTGGGGGGGTTCAGACCATCTGCCTAGAACACGTAGTTCAAAAAAAACCCCTCTTTTAAAATGCTCATTTTGCAAATGTAAAGACTGATTTTTACAAGAGGAAAATGAAATTTGAGAGTAATGTCCATTCTTTATTAGGGTGAAAGGGGGTGGGACTGTCAGGGATTTCTTTTCTTCCTTTCTTTCTGTCTTTTGCCTTAAAAACCTGAACCGTGAGCTATTATTTTTCCCCTCTTTGCAAAGTAGCTGCAGAAACCTCTTGTATTATTTTTGCTGATGTTAACGCAGTGCTTGGCTTAGAGGAGGAGGGAATATAAAGCAGCCTTTTGTCACACCAGTCTACGCAGCCCCTCTCCCTGTCTGTCTGTCTTTCCAGGCTGGGGCCGTGTAGCAGGGGAAGCTGTTTGGTTGCATCCCACTTTCCGTGTCTGCAACTGATTTTTTTTTTCACACCCCAAAATCCTAGCAGATAGATTGTGGTTTGTTTGAACAGAGACAAAAATAGCCAGTGGAGTTGAGCGTCTGAGCACGGCGGTTGTTGATTTAAAGGTATCTGGCACACCCCGGCTGTTTTTTAGCAGGTCTTTGTACTTGCTTTATTTTTTAAGGCATCTTGGCTGCCTTTGCCTTTCCTGCAGTCCCTGCTGCTTGGCTGCTGCTTTGCCCTGGGTGTACCTTCCGTCCCATCGAAAGAGTCGCGGTGGTTGTGCTGGTTTAAACTGGAGGAATGCAGACAGCTCAGCGGGCCCGTGGATGGCAGCGCTTTGGGTTCGCGGGGGAGCGGGGAGCTTGACGTGGAAGGGAAAAGCAAAGCTTGCAACAATCCCGTTAGAAAAGGAGAGGCTGAGAGAGCTGGATCTTTTTAGCCTGCAGAAAAGGAGACTGAGGGGTGGTCTTATTAATGTCTATAAATATGCGAAGGGCAAGTCCTGGGAGGATGGAGCCAGGCTCTTCTCAGTGACATCCAGTGATAGGACAACGGGTACAAGCTGGAGCACAGGAGGTTTTGAGTAAACATAAGGAAAAACTTTTTTTGTGTTGTGGGTGACAGACACTGGAACAACCTGCCCAGGGAAGTTGTGGAATCTTCTTCTCTGGAGACATTCAAAACCTGCCTGTGTGACCTGCTCTAGGTGACCCTGCTCTGGCAGGCGGGTTGGACTCGATGATCTTTCGAGGTCCCTTCCAACCCCTAACGTTCTGTGATGGTGATGCCACCAGCTTTGCAGTGGCTGATGTAAGGCCGCCCGCAGCGAGCTGTAAGGCATGAGGATAAACAGGAGCCGAGGAGTCATTTCTCCTCTGGGTGGGTCCCGCTCCCTTGTGCAATTAGCTGCCACCGTTATTAAAAGTTACTTGTCCGCTTTGCAGGGCAGGCTGCGGAGCACGCAGCCTGTGTCTGCTGGTTTGCAGCACCAGACATGAGTCAAAGGAAAGCTGGACACGTCCCCCGGTACGTGCGTGGGATGGATGCTGCCTCCTGCTCTGTGCTGCCTGACCCGGGATGCTCCAGCAGGAGCCTCTCGGCCAGCGTTGTGAGGACAAGATTTAAACTACTGTCCAGTTTCTGCTCTGTTGGTCACATCTACCTTCAGATTTATTTTTTTTATTAATATTTTTTTACACCCTAGCTTGTTTTCCCATTTACTGGAGAAAAACCCCACTTGCTGCCAGCAGCTGTGCCTCTCGTGCAGCACAGCTCTGCAGGTCCTGCCCCAGCAGTGCCAGAGATGGAGGAGGGCTGTGTGGGGTGGACGGGTGAGGGATGCTGTGCTAGCCCCACAGAGGCTTTTCCAGCTCCAAAACCAAAATCCTGGAGAAATACATTGCTGTGCTGTAGCCTTGTGGCAAATACTTGGTAGATTTGATGCTTTCTGTGCTTCTGCCAAGGCCACCTGTTTTCCAAGCTGCCTCTTTCTTAAGGATTGTTTTTTCTCTCTGCCTTGTGTCCCTTAAATTCCTGCATCTTAATTAAATGCCATGTTGCTAATTTCCCTTATCTGGGTGTTTCCACCCATTTGGTAAAGTTTCAAATAGAAACTGTCCTCCAAGGTCTAGGCATTGGGTTTTAACTCAGAAAGACACGTCACCCACTGGAAGTGATGCTCATTTATGGCTCACGGTGGGAGGCCCAGGATAATAAACTGGGTGATGGTCACATAATGCTTCATGCATTATGTGACCCACCCCGGTCAGTCGGGTTCAAGGTTGAATAAGGGGGAGTACAGTTGTCTCAGAGCATAAAGCAGCCCCAGGGCTTTTGGGGATTTTTAAACTGGTGATTAGATGTCCCTTCTGAAAGGATGGAGGTTTCAATTAGGTGAATTGTCTGGGGATGAATCGGTGTTGGCAGTGAAGGGACTGGTTGGTGTTGAAGGGACTGTTGGCTGGTGCAGGGAGAATGGGACCATGTGGTGAGTCTGGAGCTTGGCTTGGGCTCTTGTCCCATCATTAAATGTCTATTTGAGCTTGGGTCACGGTTTTTTTTGTCTTATCCCTTTTCTGTTCTTTTCAGGGCATTATCAGACACTACATCGGAATCTCTCAGGGCAGGACATGAGGGACTGGAGTAGCGGAAAGCTGAGGAAGGGGTGTCTGTAGGGATGTTACATGGGACTGGAGAGAGCAAAGTGGGGCTGAGCTGTCAGGATTTGGTTAGGATTCCAGGGAAAGTGGCAGGAAGAAGTCAGCAATGATTAATGGGTTTGGCAAACTCAGCCATTTGGAAAGGCTAGAAAGTTTTTCACCAGTTGAGGATAGGAAACTGGAATGGTGGGTGGGTCTGTCTGTCACCTGTAAAGTGCTGTCCTGTAAATAATCCATACTGCTGATGGATACTCTGTGTATTGTCTTTGGGAATTAGCTCTGCGTTGTCACTTAAACGACTTTGGCGTAAGCTCTGGCCTCTCATTTGCTCTGTCAAGCACAGAGGGTCCTCGGTGTTGCACCAGGGGTGCTTGGTGTCGTGCTGGTGGCTGTGGTCACTGCTGGGGGGGTGTTTATGTTAGGGTAGGGTGTTATTTGTACTGTGTGGTTATCAGAGCTGGGACTCGGGGAGGAAGTAGCTGCCTGGAAGTGAACCTTGTATTGGTGTCTGCTACTCTGCTGATGACTCGAGTCCTTGACTGGTATTTGGGTATTGGCAGAGCGACAGCTTCTTTGGGAGAGCTTTCCAGATTTAGCAAAGCCATCTGGCTTTTGTTCTCCTCCTAGAGAATCGCTTGTCCTTCCCTTCCAGTAAAGAGTCCTTGCTCAACTACTCATAATTTGTACGGAGATGGTACCCTGACAGCCCCGCAGCGTGCTGTGGTCTCTGCAAGCACCGATGAAATCCAGCCCCTTGCTCCAGGAAAGCCTCTTTTCAAACGGTCGAGGAGCGACCGACCCGAGGATCCAGAAATTTATGGCTGGATGGAGCATGACGTGGCATCGCCCGACCGCGTTTCCATCCTTCGGAGCAGGGCTGGGTGCTGAGGGCAGCTCGGAGCGGGGGGTGACAGGGCTCAGAGAAGGGGAAGAGACGTAGAGGGGACCGCACGTCCCTGCCCTGCTCCCCCAAAGCCAGCACTCGGGGCTGATGGCGAGTTAATAGATCCTCGGGTGATAGGAAATTGGGTTCCTCCCTGGAATTGTAAAATATTAAGGTTGAAAATTACCGGGGAGGTTAATTACCTTTGAGCCAAAGGGCTTATTTTCTTCTTGTTGCTGTGGTCAGGGATAGAGGCGCGGGGGTTGTCCAAGCAATTACTGCAGTTTGTGTTCTGTAAGTTTAATATCGGAAATGCTGACGGCTTAGCTCTGGGGTGGGGAGCCAGGACTAGGCTGACGTGTCGTGAGAGCAGGGCTCCTCAGGGTGCTTCCTCTCCCAGACAGAGCTGCGGAGAGAAAGGGAAACTCTTACCAGCCCTTGAGAGAGAGCTTTTCCTTGAAGCCATATTTGCTTCTAGTGAAACTTCTATCCCTTTTCTGCTTAATTAAACCTGTTTTGTTTTTTTTTTTTCCTAAAGAGGACTCAAAAGAGGCTTCTCTCTGAGTGCCAAAAACCAGAGGGAGCCATTCTTGTGGTAACCGGAGCCTGAGAGGGGAAATAGCAGAGGGCTCACAGCGAAGCTGTCCCGTCGGTTCCTGCAGCCCCTCTGTGCAGATGGGGAAGCAAACATCCGGGTTGGATTGATCCAAACCACCAAGTATTTGTAGCTGACTCATGGCTGTGTGCGAATCAAGCTTTTTTTTTCTTTTTTTTTTTTCTTTTGAGCCAGACCTTCACTATTGCCTACCCATTTTGTAGGGTAAAATTTTTGGAATCCCAAAGGATGCCCTGTAGGTACCAGTTGCTCTGTCCGGTATGCTCACTCCTGTCCACAGCAAAAGAGGCTCAGGACACAGGTACTGGGGCTGGTGGGAGTGACGAGGCTTCGTCTGACCCCACTGCTGCAGTTTGGCTTCTTTCCTGCAGCAGCTGCGTTTAAATGAGGACCTCTGGGATGCTGGTGGTACAACAAAGGATGCGCTGATGCTCTGGGCGGTTATCGTACCTCTGAGCTGAGGTCTCAGTACGCTGGCAGAGCCAGGGGTATGGTGAGTTTTGGGTCACCCCTTCCTTCTCTTCTTCACTGACTTCTCCGATGCCACTCTTAATTACAACCTGTGCAGACAAGGAGCTGCTCGGAGCCCTGGAGCAGGGCAGCTGCTCTGTCCTTAGCAGAGAGCCTCTCTCTACAGGCAAGTGCCGACGAGAGGTTTTATCAAGTGGAACATCTGAGGGCTGGCAGGCTGTCTCCGAGACGGGGATTAGGCTTTTTGAAGCTTGCTGGTGGCTGGGATCTCTAAGCTTTCACTTGATCATAGACCTGCAGTGAACCTCTGCCATTCTTCAGCCACCCAACTGGGTTTGCATTTAGGAAATCAGTGAGTTTATCATAATAAAACTCGACACCATCCCAATTGCTTCCAATAATTTTTAAGAATTTTTTTTTTTCCTTGTTACAATTTTATATCTTGGACCTGTGGTCATCCAATTTAAATGTGGTGTTTAAAAAAAAAGCACATCAAGCATATTATCCATATTACATATGGATAAGAGTCCCTAAGACTTCTGGGGTAACACACTCAAACTACAGTCCAGTTAATTATTGGTGCGTTGCAGCGAAAGCCCCGAAGAATCCCAGTATTTATGGAGCTGCTGCCAATGCCAGATGAAGTCACTCCGATGATCCTCGCCAGCTGTTTGTGTTGTTGAACCACAGCGATTTCTCTCAAGTTACTGAAGTTGATGTCATTGGAAGTGATGTGACATTTTTTTGCACACATATAGAATAAGTGTTAAAAAACGCTCCCGAAGAGCTTTTCCAGTCTGGTCTGGGAGCTGGCTGGGGAGTAGAATTAAACTGGCTTGATGGAACCTAATCCATAAAGCAAATGAGTCATCAGGCATAAATGGCTTTACCATAAATGTCAGGCAGATTCTTACTGGTCCTGACAGTTACCGCTTACAGCTGGTGGAGCAAATAAAAGCCTCACAATTCACAATCATTTTCATAAATGTGCTGTCCTGCCTCCTCTCCTTCATGGGAAGCTCTAGGAAGAAAGGTCGAAATGTGATTTATTCCCCTTTTTTAAAAACTAGCTCTTCGGATGGGTGAAATATTGGTTATTTTTAGGCAAAAATTGACCTTTTTTTTTCCTTTCTTCTTCCCTGCTTCACATTTTCTGTCAAACCACAGAAGCGCAGCCGTGCTTCTCCTCTGCGTGCCCAGTGCCATCCCAGTTACTGGAGCTCTTTCCTGAACCCTGCGTGCCCAGATGTGCCTAACATCTTCACATGCCAAAAGAAGATTTTACTGGCCATCTACGTGGCTGGCTGGGGCTGGAGGACACTGTGCTGGTGACGTCTCCTTCAGAGCAATACCAGAGTGTTACTGACTTGCTCTTTGACTTCAGTACCTCTTCACTTGCAAATAAAAACCTAAGTGGTTTGACTGGTAAAGCCTTCAAACCACTCCCTTAGCGTACTTGCAAGCTCTCTCTTGAACTAAGGCTTCGTGGAAAACCTGTGCGTGGAAATTAAGGGTATCTACGTTATTGCTGCTCTTGCTGAGGAAAGCAGATGCTGACGTAGGAAGGAGAGAAGCTTTGGGTGTTTTGTGTAACCATAACAGTGAAACAAATAGAGACTTGAGTGAGGAAAGGGAGCGGAGCTGGCCGCAGCCTTTGTCAGCCAGGGCTGGGGGCAGCTATCTCTTGGTGAAATTTATTAGTGGCAACACACTTGAGAGGACACAAAAGGCTCACCCACCTCCCAGCACGGCTTGCTCCATTTAAAGTCGGCTTTTTAAATCAAAGAAATGGGGCTCTTGACAGCAGAGCTTTGTGCATCTTTTGTGAAGTTCAGATAGTGGGGCTTTTTATTACAGGCTAAATTAGCCCATTTTATTGTTTTGTGCTGAGGGATGAGGTCAGTTGACTGAGAATCTTGCTAACAAGGTTTTACTCCTGTCTGCTTTTTACAAGTGTTAACACGGGGCATCCACCAGGGCCGTGCACTTGCTGTTAATGAAACAAAGATGAATGGTCTAGCAACCCCGTGAGCTCTCCTCCTTCCCCCACCACTGAGCTGCTCAGCCCATCTCAGTGTACTGAGCTCAGATGTTCCCCGGGGCTCTCATTCCTTCAAAATAGGGTGCATTGGTTTTCCTTCTGGTTTATGCAGGCTGCTGCTGGAACAAGAAAAGGATGAACTTTGCTGGGCTGTGTGATTGATTGGGTTTGAAAAGGAAATGGGAAAATAGTAGGCATGTTGACTGATGCTCGTGAAGCGTGGCGAGCTCTGAAGGAGCTGTCTGATGGGGCTCACGCTTTTTCCTGGCACCCTTCACGTACCAGATTTATTCAGTTACACGCGGGTTTTCTCAGATTCTCGACCCAGAACTAGCGGAAAGCTTCCCATGTTCATCCTTCTCTGCTCGCTCAGCAGCAGCCACCAGGCCAGTGCTGTCCCTTGGTGTGTTGAGTGAGGTTGGGGTTGCTACTGTAGCCCCCAAGACTTGAGCCTGTAGCTCCTGGGACTTGCAGGTGATGTCTTTCCTTGTGGTCAAAGGTGCTGCTAGAGCCTTGAGCCATTGGAGCCAGAGGATGCTCAGCTCTTGTTGTGTTGCGGGGAAGCAGGGTGGGACCAAGCCAGGTTCCCTCCCCCTGCACAGCTCAGGAGCTGCCATCAGCTGAGACTAAAAGCAAACCCAGCTTTAGCAAATTCTCTTCTGCTTAACCTTTTGCACTCTGTAGCCAGCATGCCTTTTTTTTGCTTTATCTGTTCCTCAAGGAAACACAGTTATAGTCCTGGTCACTTATAGGATGAAGACTATCAGCTCTTCTTGAGGTGTAAATCCAACCTTATCAGGAAGAAAAAGCTTTCAGCCTTTCCTTTCTTGCCTCTCAGAGACAAGTACCAACTCTGCTTTTGTGACTGTTTTATTTCAGCTTGTCCCAGTCCCCATAACCTTCTGGAAGCTGGGGAGCTTTAACCACCTAAGTGAGAGGAAGGGCATAAGGGGCTTAACTCCAGTGTCAGTGGGGGGCAGGGGCTGGAGGTCCTGTGTGCTGAAATAGCAGCTGGAAAGGTCTTCACATCATCAACTTTAAACAAACTGGGCATCCTCCACTGGAGGGAGCTCCAAAGGGACAGCCTGTCTTGTTGCTCTGAACTGCCTTTGAAGACAGGGATGATAATATATGATGTGAGTAACCCCATAACACCCCCACAGCTCCTTCAAGGCTTTGCTCAGGCCTGGGTGATCTCCTCCAGGTCACACCAAGGCCGAGTTCCCCCTGCAAGTCACGTTGTCGGGTGGTGGAAATGGGAAACGTTCTATGAGACAGACACCTGGCATTTTCTGTTTTCCTAATACCACATCCCCATTTTTCGTGGTTACGTTGAAAAAAAGAAAAGAGAAAAAAAGAGTAGTAATGACAAAACTGCTTTACAGCTTTATTAAAAGAAAAAGGAAAGAAAGTGGGAAGGAAAGACTCTTTCTTAAAATAGAAAATTGAAAACTGCTTTGCAGACATTTCTGTTAATTTGGTAAAGGTTATTCATGGGAAACAATGACTAATGGGCTTAAAGCAATGCTCAGTTTTAGGCTAAGTTGAGTAACATCTGAGAGGTGACCAGGCATTACGGTGTGGTGCTGCAGAGATGGATGGGATAGGCTGGAAGTGGAGGAGGGAATCCCCAGGCAGCCGTAAGCTGTCCCTGCCCCTCGGAGCCAGGCAGGATGTGGCCAGTTCCGTGTGGTCCTTACCACCTTCTTTCCTGGTGGGTTTCTGCCAGAAATGTAAACTGTGGTTTATTTTTTTTTTGGTGAAGTGGATGGTATCTGTTCGTGGGAGGCTGAGCTTCCCCAGGGACCCAGCGGCACCCATGGCTGGACCGTGTGCAGCTTGTGTGCACCGAGGCAAATTTGACTCCAAATTTCAAAAATATCCTTGGGTTTTCCATGGGGCTGTTCACCGGGCTGGCCAGGCTCCGTTCGGAGCTTCTGGTTCCTATTATGTGCCCAAGTCGTCTTCCCAGTTTTGCTGTAATGCTCCTCCTTTTTCCCCTGATGCCTTAGCCATGATTTTCTATTATTAAACAATTTTTTTTTTTTCCTCCTAATTAAAGTATCAGCTTCAATAATCCAAGTAGTAAAGTCTTGTGTTATGTAACTGTCTGCTGCTTAAGCTGGCTTTTGGCGTTACAGTCAAGCAGTGGGGTGGTTCTTCAGGGAACTAAAGAGTGATTTCTGCTCTGACCTCTGGCTGTGGCTGCGTCGTGCCTCATTTGCTGTATAGCGAGCAGCCCGTTAAGCAGCCTCAGTGCCTACTGAGCTTGCTCTGTACCTGGTTTTCAATAAAACACTGCAAACTCTCTCCCTTTTTTCTCCTTTTTTTCTGGTTATCAGATGCATTTCTAATCTCTTTCTGTGTCTGCCACACTGCTGTGAGTGGAAAATGTGCAGCAAGGTGTAGAAGGGGCAGTTGATGACTTTTATGAGACCAACTGATGGGATGGGAAAAGGAGAGAAGCTTTCAGGCCAATAAACGGCTTTTAGGACTGGGCAGGGCAACTCTGGATCCCTGCAGAGCTGCACGGGACCAATCAGCAAAGGAGATTTTAATTGTCCACAGGACAGTGATGGTTTGGGTTGCATTGAGCCCTTTTCTCTTATTTTTACTGGCCCCACTGTCAGCACTGTTGTATCGTAAGTGTGGGGGTGACCTCTCTGCTGATGTGGTTATCTTTTGGGAAGGTGCATTTGGGACCAGGCGTGAAGCAGGGTGACTTCACACCTCAGCAGCCTGAGATAAGGGGCTGCTCGACCAGGCCCTGGACGTGGAGGGGTTTTGCCTGGCTCATCTCAGGCAACATGCCCGTGTCAGGGAGGTGGCCCTGCCAAGTGTTTTTCTTTTTATTTCTCAATGTTGTTTATCTCCTTGAGTGCAGCCTTGGGCTCATGGCCCCACATTCACTGTCCATCTCCCTGACACTCAGTTTCTCCTTCCCTGCAGGGTGACATCCAGCAGCTCCTGATCGTGGCAGACCCCCGAGCAGCCCACGATTACTGTGAACACTACAGCCCCGACTGCGACACCGCTATCCCCGACTCCCCCCAGTCCCAGGACCCCAACCAGGATGAATACGTAAGTCTCTTGCAGGGTTTGGGGGCAGCAGCATCCAGCTCCATACTGGGGTTGCAAACGCACTCAGCTTCTTCCTCCTGTTCGGCTTCCCTGTGACTCAGCTGTAAGGGCCAAGGCAGAGCCTGTTTGTAGGATTTGCAGGTTCTGGTCTTGGCTCTCACCCTTGGGAGTTTCTCTTTTTTTTCTGCACTCTTCCTGTTTCCAGAGACTGAAATGAATATTTGCTTGGAGCTCCAAAACTTGCAGGAGGGACAACCTGAGCCGAGGGTGAAATACTGACCTTCTCTGGCAGGGTGAATCCTGTCCAAAACAGGCATCTGGTTCAAAATTTTGAATTCTACTGTTGAACTTGTAAAAAGATTAAGCAGTTCTTTTCTAATATGCTTTGAAACAGCAGGTGTTAAAGAAGGTGGGGAATATATTTGCCCCGTTTATTTGACATTTGAATTTCATTTTGGCAGGAACACTCCCAGCTCATCTGTATAAGCTGCTGTTCTCAATATTGGGTTTTTTTACAAGGAGTTAGCCTCAGATCTTTGTGTTAAGAGAGGGGTGATGCAGGATACCTTTTTATTTCTGCTGCTCAATTAGATGTGTTTGGATGTGGATGATATCCAGAAGAGCATCACCTGAATTTTACGTGTTTTGAAGAGGTCTCAGGCTGAGCTCTCAGCAATTAACGTGTCTGGCATCCTCAGCCACTTCTTGACTGCTCTCTTGGTCTGATTTGCTGGTCCATGCCCCCTCTCTTGCTTGCAGCTGGTCTTGGATCTGCGGACTCCTGCCGAATCCTCATGAAGCTGTAGTGCCATCAGCTTTGGGATTCAATTAAAAACCTGAGCATGGCAGGGCTGTGGGGAGCAGAGCAATGCTCACAGGCAAGGCACAGCCGCCCGGCTCCAGGGAAGTGCTGTAACCGCTCTGCCAGCGCTTCTGGAGAAACAATAAGTAAAATAAAATAGACTTTGGTACAGTCAAAATATGCGGTAGTAGGAAAATAGAACTCTTCTTTTGGAGCCAGCAGTTCAACAAGGGCTGGCTTGTCTTAGGGCTGTGTTGCTCCGTGCAAGAATAACTCTTCCATGAGCCAGCATCTGCTGCCAGTGAGAGCGATGGAATGGCACAGAAATTTGCCATGCCCGGCTGTAACCAAATGTTTTGTTTGTATTTCATTTTGAAGAATGACTGACGCCTTGTGGAAACCGCTGAAAATATCTTGTTTTCAAAGCCTTTCTGCCTGCGGGCCGTGGGTGGATGGGAAGTCACACGGATGCTATTAGTGCAGTCAGATGAGTGAAAAAGCATCTCCGCTTCTCAGAGCGGCTGTGGGATTCAGCTGTTTTCTTCCCCTCTCTGAATATATCAGATGTGTGACCTGGGGAGGTGTCAACAATCTGAGGTTAAGAAAAAAAAGCACGTTTTTTTTCTTTTTTTTTTATTGTGTTATCATGGCTGACTGAGTTGCTGCAGGATAGGTCTATCCTCTAAGATAAGGGAGAATGTGCCACAGGACTGAGAGATGATTTGGAACCTTTTCAAATCAGCCTTTGCCAAAGCAGCCCAAAGCTAGGCTCCTGGGGAAGGTTTCACAGAAGCTGGTGAACAAGAGGAAGGGAGAGATTTCACTGTGTGGGTCTGCATCATAATGTGGCCTCATTGTCATGAAATAACACCTAAAATTGCCAGTAGGAATGTGATTGGGTGCTGCAGCTTATTTTCTGCTTCTCATCTCGTCTTTGTAGTACACCGATGGGGAGGGAGAAGGTGACACCTACTACTATGAGTACCCCTACTACGAAGATGTTGATGAAGCTGTAAAGCCAGAAGCTCCCACCACCAAACCTGGCACTCCCGAAGTGGCTGCTGGAGAGAAACCTGAAACCAAGCAGGTACCAACGCAGGGTTCTGGCAGTGATGCAGTTGATAAACAGCACCTTTATAGAGGGGGAGGTGGAAGATGAGGCACAATTTTCTCTTTGTTTCTCTGATTCTGGTATTTTGTTTCTGCAACAGGACTATCCTGCCCCTACAACAGCACCTGATGAAGGGAACCCCGACAAGCAGCCAAAAGAAGATGCTACGGTGGATGACCCTCTCGTGGATGAGTACAACTACGAAACCATTAACGAAGAGTACTTCACCCCTCTCCCCTATGAAGATGTCAACTACAACGAGGAAGTAGATCCCCAGGGTGGACTCACTGAAAACGCCGTGGAAGCTGAACTCCCCACGAGTACCGTCATCACCTACAATGAGACCGATGTAATTTTAATGAATGTTTTTTTAATCCTTTCACTTTGTTTTTTTTATTAATTCTGGTATTTTACAGCTGTGAGAGCAAAAGGAGATGTGATCATCCCTATGGTAGATCTGTAAGTAGTTTGGGCAGATGTTGGAAGAGGAAGTTCTTGCAGAACATTTTCACTCCTGATATTTCATGGTGTAGAACACAGATATTTAGGATTTGGTTAAGGATTATTCCCCTGGAAAAATCTGTTCATACTGACATCTGCATTTCCCTGGGCAAAGTGCTTGTCTGACAAAGAGAAAAATGAGGGTTGGTGTTAAAAAAATCTAAGCAAAAGCATTTTATTTCACAGCTATTAATATAAATCCTTAAAATGTTGATTTGATGGGGACCATCAATATTTTGCCATTTCTACTGAATGGCATCTTTATATTTTTCAGACTGTAATTTAAAAAAAACCCAACATTTAAACACTGGGACAAACCCTTGATTTCAAACTCCTGTCTTCACCCAGAGAAAGCTCCTCCGTTCTGTGCACAGATCTGCTCAAAGATGAGATCACTTGGAGTGCCTACATTTTTAGTTACCGTCACTTTACTGTGCTTCAACTGAAATGTTGCACTTGAGACTCTTCTATCCTTAAGACTTGCCCAGTTCATGCCTTTTATATTGGTGCTCAAGTAGATTAACATTGGTCTCATCCTTAGATGAGACCGAGATGAGTTGTCGTGCAGCTGTGTGCTGTAAAACTCGCTATATAAGGAAATAACTGCCCTAGATGAGCCAAATTCTTCGTTACCCAGGAGCATCAGCAAGGGGAGTCGATAGTGGGATAATGTTTCTTGGGAGGTAGGATGGGACTTGGCAGAGATTTTGTGGTTCCTTCTCAGATGGAGAAGAATTACTTGGTTATGGGACTGTTGAAACTCAAGGCTTTCTGAGAGTGCTGGAGGGTGGCAAAAGAGACAGCAGAAGTTGGCTAACGTGTCTGGCGTTCGACCTGGAAGCTTGAATGAAAAGGTGTCGGGGAAAGTGTCCAAGGAAAGAGCTGAGCAGCTGGAGTGAGGCAGGAGGGGAGCCAGCCACCCTGAAGGCTGGTGGGGAGGCGGGGATTGAGCCCAGCCAACTGGGGAGAAAAAAAGGTGGTGGAGGAGGAGGAGGAGGTTGAGCAGCCCAAAATGATACACAGGGAGAAACAGAAAAGGCTTCAGCGTACTGAGGAAGCGAGTGCCAACCTGAGGGGACCCACGGATGGGAAAATTTCCTGTTTCCTGACAAAGAGCCAGAAATCTTTGGCCAAGCTTGACCTTTCTAATAGAGAGGAATTAAAGATTGGATAGTGTGACCCTAAAATAAAAAATGGGAGGAGGAAATAAGAGGCTCAAGGGCAGCTTTAGTTGTTAGGAAAGGGAAATAGGAGGAAAGTTCAGGTAGGGAAGCACACAGTGAAGCTTTCCTATATGAAAGCTCAGCCTGCTCTTAGTGAAGTGTCTCGTGGGGAGAGAGTGCAAACTGTCCCCCTCCAGCAGCTCCTGAAGGGACACTGAGCTGGGCAGGGTTGTAGGACTGCTCCTGGGGTGGGAGGTTGCTCCAGTGAATCTTTTAGCTGATGAGTAGAGAGTAGGACATAACTTGCCTGGCTGAAGGAGATTCCCGTGCACTGAGGCGAAGGCTAACACAGTGTGACTCAGGGAAGGCTCTCAAGAAGTGCCAGCCTGAGGCACAAATACTCAAGAGGAGGTGGATTTTGGGTTTACACCTTGGAGTGGGAGCTGAGGTCCCTACCTGAAGCCATGAACTCCTGGGGAGGGAGATGATTCTGCTGCCCCACTCTGCCCTGGGGAGACCCCCCTGCAGTGCTGGGTCCAGCTCTGGAGTCCTCAGCACAGGAGAGACGGGAATCTGTTAGAGTGGAGCCAGAGGAGCCCCAGCAGTGCTGGTAGGGCTGGAACCCCTCTGCTGGGAGGCTAGGTTGGGAGAGTTGGGGGTGTTCAGACTGTTCAGTCGTTAACGGGGTCTCTCAGATGGGGACAGACTTTTGAGCAGGGCCTGTTGGGACAGGACAAGGGGTTATCGTTTTCATCTGAAAGAGGGAGATTTAGACTGGAGAGAAGGAAGAAATTTTTGACACTGAGTGTGATGAGAGCCTGGCCCAGGCTGCCCAGAAAGGTGGTCACTGCCTCATCCCTGGTGACATTCCAGGTGAGGTTGGCTGGGGCTCTGAGCAACGTGCTCTAGTTGCAGATGTCCCTGCTCCTTGCAGGGGGTTGGACCAGATGACCTTGAAAGGTCCCTTCCAGTCCAAACCATTCTATGAATTCAGCAGCAGAGTAAGCTGCTTTATGAGCAATATGGGAGTGAGGATCAGGATCTTGTGTGTGAATTGCCTGCTTGATACCTGTTATTAGAAATAGGCTTTCACCAGGGGATAGTCTGCTAAAGTGGTTGCAGAAGTTTATTTGCTCTTAAAATATATATATATATAAAAACCTCCTAACTTTTTTGGCTAGTTTAGGAAACAATAGTGCTTGTGGTCATGAGTAAGCATAGAAGAATTTCAAGTAATCCCAGGTTTCTGTAGCTGGAGCCCCAAGGCAAGAATGTGGTGGGGCAGAGGTGGACTGGGATACTGGTCATCCCCTGAGCTGCCAGCGGTGCCAGCCCTGGCACTGCTCACTGTAACTCATGGGATCAAACGGAGTGATGTTGGTCTGGTGCAGAATGGTCATTTTTATCATCCCTTCCCAGACCTGTTGCAGGAGCAGGATGTGTCCATCACTGTTGAAGTGAAGATTGTAATTCCTACAATGGGAATAAGACAGGGTTTAGTTTTACACAAGTGAAACTTCGCGGAGCCTGTGCCGGAGGTTTTGGAAGCAGCCGTGGTGATGGAGCTCTCCTGGGCTTGGTTTTCATCATGGCTAATAACTCTGTGATAAATGCCATTGAAGCAATTCTGAGATTTAGTGGGCAGCAGTACTCCTGTGAACAGGAGGAGCTGGGGACAGATATATTTTGTTCATTGCCTGCTATTCATCTGGCAGTTTGCTTTACTTGCCCAGATGCACGTACCAGGGCTTCGTCTCTGCATCGCTTCTCGAAAGGGAAGACCAAAAGGTGATTTAAATGAAGCTGTTACCACAGTATTTTGCCCACTCCTCGGACCTCCTCTTTTCTTTGTGGACTGTTTTCCAATTCAGGTTGTCTAACAGCATTGTTAAGGAGATTGTTTTTAGGCTTTTGTTTTGGTTTTTCTCCAAAGCACCTGCAAATCTCAGCATGGAGAACTTTCCTTCTCTTTCCAGTTAGTCAATATATCATCTCTTTCCGTGCAAATTGACTTGGGGACCTTAAGCAAAACATGAAACCAGGCGTTTTCGACATTCATTTCAAGAAATGCAATATGAAAAAAATCTTGCTCTGTTATCCCCAAAAGCTTCATAGCAAGATACACAGGTTTTAAGGTTTCAAAGTGCAAACCTGGATAAAAGATTTCCAACGGGATAAAAGACGTGAGTGATAGCACTAGAACCGTTTGAACAGTACAAAGGAAAAACTATGTTAACCATTCCAATTTTTCTAAGTGAGTAATTGCCAAACTAGTTGCCAGACCTGTTGGTACTTGCAGAGGATGGGGTGGCAGAGTGATGATTTGCTCAGCTCTGGGCTTATTCTGACTTTAAAACCCCTTTCATTTAGATGCAGATGCTCATGCCTAAGGGATCTGAGCAGTGCTGGCACAGAAACAAGGTGTGCAAGTAGTGGTGGCATTTAAGTGACTGAATTCATAGTAGCGAGGAGATAATTTCTCTGAGAAGCACTGGAAATGATTCAATTTACAAACCATTTTGGCCATTACCTGGATGGGAAAGAAACAAAAAAATTCTATCAGCACATGTTCTTCTTTACCATTCTGTGCAGACTAAAGGATGCCAAGAGATGGTTGCCTGCCAGGCTACAGAAAGCACAGGGGTATGGAGAGAAGCAAGGAAATTCTGATAGTTGTCTAGATGTCCTTGCCTGTGGTCCATAACATCTGTTGCTGTAAGGATTCAGAAAGGATTCGGGGATGAATGCATCAGACTTGTAAAAATTTCTGCTTCTGCTCTTTGGACAAGCGCAATCGCAACTTGGATCCCAGACTAAACAAACAGGAGGGTTTTGTAGAAGCGAACTTGGATTTTTCCACATTTCCTCCTATAATCAGTTACTCAAAATGACACGCTGTGGTTTTGATGTGCATTTCAAATATGTGACTGGATGTGTGACTTTTTACGCTTAATAATCCAGTGTCTGCAATACTGAGGCTGAGAGAGATGAGTCGGGCTTGGTGTTTGAAACTTCCATCCCCTGTTTCTAGAGACTTTTAGTTTTTGTGGGATCCTCCTGATGTGAGCTGTAGCTTTGTGCTGGGTTTTTTTTCTCACTCAAACTTACACTCAGTATTTCTCAGAGGTCAAAAGAGGAATCCTGGGGAAAGCTGGGGTATAGGCTTTGACATAAAAAAATCCTCCCATCCTTCTTGCCTGCCATCAGAGAAGACCCTTGGAGGTCACTGGAGACCTTAAAATTCCAGAATTTAACTTTCCCTGTACTTTTTATTTGCAACTATTATTATAAAGCATCCTCACTTTGCAAGAAACGCAGTCTTCTCTTTGTATTTCTAGTAGCCTGGAGGGATTTGCAGCCTGACATGTTGCTGCTCTTTTGCTTCCAGGCTACTCAAGGAGGAGAGGATCTGGATAAAGATTTCACCGAGGAAACAATAAAAGAATACGATGGGAATTATTATGATAACTATTATGACCGAACAGTCTCTCCTGATATTGGCCCTGGCATGCCTGCTAACCAGGACACCATCTACGAAGGGGTAAGAGAGTTCATTTTCCATTGAGAGGAGCCTAGTTCAAAATGTTTGCCCTCCCATCATTTAGAGCAGAGACATTACCAATGCAAACATCAGTTGAGAGCATCTCGCTTGGATTCATGCACCTACAACGTGTGCTTTGTGCGAGGCAAGGAAGAGGTGTCCCATTTTTCTACACGAACATCTGCAGTCCTTTGGTTGCAGAAGTTGTCCCAGGATCTCCAGTTCCTGCTCGGAGTGATGATGCTGATGCAGGCAATATCCTCTTTGACTGTCTGGCTTTGTGTTTCTCTTGTGTGCTGCAGATTGGTGGCCCACGGGGCGAGAAAGGACAGAAGGGAGAGCCTGCCATCATTGAGCCGGTAAGGACTGTCTGGGGCTTGGGGGTTTTGGTTGTTTTCTTCCCAAGGAAAAACGTACAAGGGGTATGTTCAGTTTTGGCTGTTTTTTTCCTCAAGGAGAAAGGTACAGGGGATATATTTGCTATGGCTTGGTGCTCTCAGTGGTGCAGCTGGGAGGAAAATTTAACATGAAAGAATTACTTGGTTCATTTAAAAACTTTTAATATACAATACTGTAAAAAAAAAAAACTTGAAAAAAAACCCCAAACAACAAAACCTTTAAGAAGCGACTTAAATTATGAAGGAAGTGCAAAATTTCCCATGAAATCTCTCATTTAGCAAACTAAAGCCTAAGCCTTTTAGAATTGCAGCATCAGGGCACATCCTGCCTCTCTGGGGGTTTGGAAGTGCCCCCGGCTCGGCAGCAAACCCGCTTCCCTGAGCACCCATAGCTGGTGGCCGGGTCATATCCTGACCTGAACTTTCAGCTTGGGGCCGGCTTTAATTGTGCAACTAATGGGTTCATCTCGGTGGAAATAAAAGGGTTCTCCCTGCACACAGCTGTGGGAGAGGAGAGGTTTGCTCCTATGCCTGCTTCAGGGTGCCACCAGCATTCTGCTTTCAGAGAAACCCTGTGTCATCCCGAGAGGGAAGCCTGGTGCTTTCTAGCTTTGCGATTCCACCCTGGCCTCTTGCTGAAGTTGTTTTTCTTTCTAAAGAGCGGTTATAAGCTGCCTGTGTCCTTTGCAGTCTGCAAAAAATATGAGTGGCCAACTGAGCACCCCGTTAGGTGAGGATGATGCTGGTGTTAGCTCAGAGGTGCCAGCTGAGCAGAGCAAGAGGCTGTTGGGTGATGGCCGTGCGTCTGCCCCTCGTTGTGTGTCAGGATGCCGAGGTCCCCCGGTGTCTGCTCCTCCCTGGGCTGGAGACAGGGCTTTGGGTCTTTGCAACCACCTCTCCTCGTCCCCGAAGGGTCAAGAGCACGCTCGCTGCACACCAGCAACTCAATTAACCTAATTTTGCTTGGCAGAGGGCCAGCACGGCGCCCGGTGTCGTGGCGGCACTTCCCATCGCTCCGAGGCCGTTAGTTCTTTGTTAATTCTTCCTCTCTTTCCTTCTTTGCCTGACACTTTTGTGGATAGCAGCGGGGGGGCCAGGGAGAAGCTGGGGTGCAGCAGCGGGGCTTGAAAAGCCTCAACGCGTGCCTTATGAAAGCGTTTCCAACCTTTCCTTCCTCCTCTTCCTTTCTGGGTCTCGTTCTTGCTCCGCAACTAAAAGGAGGAGCGAGCGATTGGCTCCTCGGAGGTGGGGGGGGTTTTGGGGGGGGGGG
>WUAM01000159.1:6881392-6892636 GCA_024336885.1 Actenoides hombroni | reverse complement strand
GCTGTAGACCTCAACCGCAGCCACACACGGTGCGGAGAGACCCGAATCACATAGTTGGAGAGGCGTTGGATCGGTGAAACCAAAAGAAGCTCAAACTCGAGCACGGAACCCCCGGCTGGATCAAGCAAAAAAAGTTATGCATGTATTTCTGCCAGCCTGGGAGGAACCATCCCTCTGCCAGCCCAGGCATACGCACGCACAGCCCCAACCCCGCGCTTGCCACCGCCGTTCCCTCTCCCCGTGCCCGGGGCCAGCTCTGCCCGACCCCGACCCCGGCCCCACCGCCTCGACCGGAGGGAGCGGGGCCCGGCATCCCACGGAGGAGCTGTCGCGGCGGCCGCGCTCCGCTCCGCGGGGCATCGCGGGGACCTCGCCGGCAGCAGCGGGAACCGCGCCCCGGGGCTCCGCAACCCCTTCGCCGGCTCCCTTCGCGGGGAGCCGCCCGTTCACGCTCCGCACCCCGCGTTCCGCACCCGCTCCGCGCAGCCCAGCCGCGCTCTCCCTCCTTCTCCCCCGCCGCAACCAGTTTCCTTATTGACTCCCATTTTATTTATTTATTTTTTAATTATTATTACTATTATTATTATTTTTAATTTTTTTTAAATTTTTTTCCCTTCTTTTCAAATCTGCCTCCCTCCTCCCGGGTGCTTTCAAGCCGCGCTTACCTGAGCAGGGCAGGGGGACATGCTGGGCTCCGCGGGCGCTGCCTGCCCGCCCGCCCGCCCGCCGTGCGCGGCAGCCCCGAGGTGCGCGGTTCCCGCAGCAGCCCCGCGGCCGCAGCATTGAGCGTCAGCGGCCGGGGAGCCGGGCGAGCGCCGAGCAAACCCCACCTCCCAAACCTGCGCCGTGCGCGGGGGGCGGGCGGAGGAGCCGCGGCAGCGCGGCCGCCCTTAACCCTTCTCCTGCCCCTCGGTCCCCCAGCCCGCTTGTAGCACAGATCCTCCCCTCCCCGCTACAACGCTTACTGCTCTCCTGCGGGCTTTGCTACACAAGCTCTACCCCGAACCTGGGGGGGGGGGGTAATTTCCCCTTTTTCCTCCCTCCCCCGTCCCCAATTTTCCTCCTCTTTTCGCTTTCATTTCAGTCCCGGTGAGGCTCTTCCCGGCAGACACAGGACCGCTCCGCACCCGCGGAGCCGAGGCTGAGCCGCTGCCCGGAGCAACCCACCCCCCCCCACCCCCCATTACTTCCCGCTCCCTGCTTTTTTTTTTCCCATTCTCGACCAGTCTCAATCCCACTACCGAGAGACTTGAAAGTCCCAAATTACAGCTCAGGGCATTTTTGGTTTGTTTGTTTCGTTTTTCCTTTCTGCCTTGGCCTCCGGCATTAATCTCGGGCTTGCCATAATTGCTCTTGCTCTTCAAAAGCTGCCTCCCTCCCTTATCCGCCGGCTCTGTCAGCCTCACACTTGGCACCACTCGTCCACCCTCTCCTTTCAATCCCCCTTCTGACCCTCCTCGTCCAAGAAATGTCTTGTGCAGAGAGCTGAGACAAGCTGGAGAGGAGAGAGCACACAGGTCCCAACCCTGCTGCTTCCCAGCCCTCCTGGCCACCCTTTATCCCGAGCTGGGACCTTTCTCAGGATTCCTCAAGGAGGGTCCCAACTTGCTACCGCCATGCAAATAATGAGCCACGAACTGCTAAGAAAGTCAGAGTTCAGGCTTAATAAGCAGAGTGATTTAAAGGCACAAGGAAAAGGAAAAAAAAACCCCAACAAAGCCCACAAAATGTATTCAGAAGTGAAGGTGGGACCTACCTTCTTTCCCCCTGTCCTGGTGCCTCGTACTGGGAAGAGTTCTTAAATGGCTGTGCAAAAAACGCCTTCCAGTGCAAAGAGGGTATTCAGTCTTAACTGTGCCTCCCCTGGGTTTTGAGGGATTAAGTGAAACCCTTATTATGTTTAATTATCTCTAGAGTCGCTCTCTGCTCTTGCTGCTTTGCTTTATGGTTTAATAAACTGCACATCGATATAAACTGAATGACAATTAACATTAGTGCAGGTTGGATTTGCGTTTATTGCCGCTCACAGGTTTGCGCTCGGATGTTTCATTGCCATCTATCAGCACCTCTTTATTAGCACGGCTCCCAGCTCCAAAAGGCAGTTGGAAAGCACCCCATACGGCTTGGGAAGGTGGAATGCTGGGACCCCCAAGCTCAGACCCACACAGGGCTCAGCTTCCAAGGGTCTCGGGCAGCACTACATGAGCACCGGACCTTCTGTAGAGGCTGAAGATAACTGAGCATCTTTAGTTGGTCCAGTCCTGAGTAGACATTAAGGACCACTGCCCACAGTGCCTTAGGAATGTTTGGCTCCCATGTGATGAAAGATGGCCCAAAACATAGTCCACTGCTCATGGAGAGGGCAGGAGTGGCCAGTACTGCCTTTCCTGCACCCTAGTCGAGGTTTAAGGTTGGACCCAACTGCGAAGCAGACTCTGGAGGAGGCAGGAGTAATGTACTTGAGGCGTGTATGAAAGAATCCCCTCGTGTTATGAAGTGTTATAAAAATGTTATGTATTATTTGTGTAATCTCATTCTGATTTATACAATAGGGGAGACCGCTCACTAATACAAAATAAATATATTTCAAGTTTAGCACCAAGTGTTTTCAATTTGGGAGCGCCTGTGTCTCCAAGGTCACCTCATAAATCCTGGCACTGTGGCACGGTGCTGCCAATCTGTGTGGGGTGTAATAACTCTTGAGGGAAATCAACGCTGAAAATGCTTCCGAATTTTTCAAGAGGAACATGCGTAGAATACATCATCACAACCCATCTGAGCATGCAACGTCCTTACAAGCACCAGACGAAAACATCATCCACCCATCAACTGGGTGGCAACCAAAAGCAAATACCACCTGAAAGGTAAACCCGTGGATGCGGTGTGGGCAGACAGATGGCTTCCCTGAAAAGCCTTTGGGTTGTGCCACCTTCCCAGCATACGTTATAACTCACCACTGAATGAACAAGCAAACCAGGTCACCTGCTTTTTTTTCCTCCTTCTTTTTTTTTTTTTTTCTTCCCCAAACAAACCCAGAAATAAGGCCAAAGGTAGAAGAGTCAGAAATCAAAGACTCCGGTTTAAAATCCAGACGTATTCTTCTGAGCAAATAGTCTGAAATACTTTGTAAATCTGGCAAGGAAAACTGCCTCGCAGGTTTTTAAGAGCTCTCGTGATAGCGAAGCTGACACTTTGAATAAAGCCTTACAGCACGACCTTCAGAAGCACGCTGCTGCGCAACTGTGCCCCGTGATTGACAACTTGGATATTCATCCCAGAGCATCGCTACAATATTTAGCACGGTAACATTAATTACCTAAAAACAAACTATTTTTAGTTACCGTGAAGGTTGTCACACAAGCCTGCAAACAAAGCCAAGCAGAAGACAAAACTGGCACCATCCTTAATGCGTTTGCAATGTCCTCCCCTGCTATTGGGGGCTGACGTACACGCCACGGGCTCGCTGCCGACACAGAGGAGTAACTAAAGTGGTGCACCGCCCTCCCACAACAACTTATAGGGGTAAACCAAAGGGCCAGGCTGTGATTTAGGGATGCTGAACTCGCAGCCCAAACTTGGCGGAGGTGTCGGTGTCGAGGCTGCAGTTCATGTAAATCGTAGAAGAAGTTTGGGCATCGCTTGACTAATACAATAAGACTTCATTGAGCAACTCGGCTTTCAATGACTGCTGCAAAGCCTCTCCAAGGTTTGCACCGTAGTTGTGTCTGACCTTTAATTAAAATACCAAGGCCGTCTTTACTAGGTGATGGCTATTCATGAAGTCCTTTGAGGGGCTGTGTAAATCTAGGGCTGCTTGTATCTCAGTGACAGAAGGAGTGATCCAGGTAACAAGGAGTTCTGGAGAAATCTGCCTTTCTTTTTAACCATCACCAGCCTGACATTGTGTGAGTTTCATTTTAAGACAATGCACCAAAGACATCATTTTCAAGGCGATACAATGAGCAAAGAGTAATCGGCAGCTGTCTGACAGTTATTTGTGAGGTGATCTGTAAATATTCTCAAGTCCACAGACAAGTGACAGCACAGATGGTGATATGTAGGAGAATAAATCTTCTAGACAAAGTTGAAGTGATTTTAGTGCTGTGAAAAGGTGGTGGATGGACGGCCCTGGAGTCTGATGTCCTGCTAGGTAGCAAGGAAGAAAATGAAGCAAGACCTCAGTGTTTTACCAGCATGACCCAGGGTTTGTTTCAGAAACCATCGCTTGGAGCTGCAAAGTTATGTTTGTTCCAAACTGAGTCAATCTTTGGCTGCTCAGGTGATGTCCCTGCCAAAGATGCCAGCTAGTGCCCATTTCAATGAGGTATTTTGAATATGTGGATATTTATCACTAACAAAATGGTGGAGAACCAAAGATCTAAACCTATGAACTTAGTGCCATCAAATAGTCTTCAGATGTCACCTTCAGCAACTTCCCTGTCCATGGACAAAATACAGCTTTCAAGGTGGAGAATTCTAAAGGAGTCTTATTTTCTTTACCTTAATTCCAGATTCTTTAGATCCATAAAGCCTCTGGAAGACAAGCGCAGTTCTGCCTGAGTCAAGGAGCATGGAATGGACCTAAAAATTACAGCTGGGAAAGAAAGTCTTGTGTAACTTAAAAAGCTCAGCTTAAGTAGCAGCTGAGTCCAGAGTCTCTGTGTGTTTTTCATTGGACTTCATGTACCCAAACTCTCCCTGAACCTTTACAAAAATCCCTTAAAGCTCACACTTCCTCATCACAGTTGATAATAAAGCACATTTTTATGACCAATTCATGAAATTCAGGATTTTTTGAATTAAAATAATGCAATCCTCAAATGGTAAAGCTATAATTTATCACTCTAAATTAAGACCTTAGGTTACAAAGCAAAGAAATTTGACATTAAAAAAAAAAAAAAAAAAAAAAAAAGGAATGGGAAAACCCTGAAGCTTCTCAGTCTAATAATTATAAATTCTTTTTTCATGATTAAGATTCCAAGGTGACACCCACTGCTACCTTTTAGTACTTAAACACATTAATATAAACCTTCTTATCTGCAATGAATTTTTTTAGGCTAGATTTAAAACACAATAATCCAATTACTTCAGAAATCGAAAGAAAAACTCACCGTATTTCTAAATCGTTGCAAAAGGGAAGTTTCAGATGATGCAACCTTAATAATACTCACGTTAAAAATGTTAAAAATAAATACCATTAAAACCACACAAAATTCAGAGTGTGTTGCCACGATAAGGTGCTGACATTTATAAATGCCATGTGATTAGCATGTGAAGGAGAGATACACATTCATTGTATGCTAAGACCTATTAATCATCCATCACCTGATAAACATGCAGCATAATGCCCTCCCCGTTCCCTTTCAAAGTCCTAACAAAGATGGCTGTTGGTGCTGATAACTCAAACACTTCTTCTGCTTCGTTCGTTTGGACTTTCGATAACCGTAACTTCACGCACCAGCTGTGCACAGCTGGGATCTCGTTCCAGAATACAAGGCACGTGGCCCGTCGTGGGTCAGAATTAAAGTTTGGATGAAAGAAGGGGCGTCAACCGATTGCCTCGTCAACCATGGTGCTGTGATTCTTCCTCCAAAGGTGGTTGAGACTTACACTAACACTTGTGCATTTTCTGTTGGAAATGTCCCGCTGAAAACTTCGGTATTTGGCTTTCAGGGAATGAGTCTGCACCTGAAGCTTCAAAAATGAAGCCTTCTAGCTTCAATCATCCCCACTGGTTCCAACATAACCTCTGCATGATCCTCCATGAGACCAGCTGTGTGATCTGGGGAAAAGTGAGAGCTTTCCTTCCCAGGGAAGCCTGCGGAGACAGGTTCTCCAAGCCAGATAAAATCCCAAGTATCCAAGGAAAAGTCAACTCAAGGCGTTTAGGAATGAATGTCATAGGACAAGAATTATCAAATCGAACGTGGTCTGTCTTATCTAACATCTTGCCACAAATCATGGTTGTCATGAGTTATTCCAGGGAAAGGAGAGAGAAACACCTCCTTCCTCCAGGACACAGAGCAGCTGGACATCCTAAAGCGTGATCTTCACTACTTCTGTGTCATCCAACATCCCGCTCATGAGTCTGATTGCCATCAGCACCGTAATTACACCGAGGAATGTTAAAAACTTTGGTGAATAACTGCCAAGAGGAAACTTTTTGCAACGTACACATCGTATTAATGCTACCAAATGTAGAAACTATAACAAATACTTTTGTACCGGCGCTTTGGCTTTAACATCTACCTCCCACAAACACACGCAGACCTGCTCCCTTTCAACCAGCAGAAACTGATTCCAGAGCAGCATCGTGGGCCTGGTGTGGTCCTCACGCAAGCCACCCATGGAGTTTCCACTAATTTAGAGATCCAGGATTGAAGTCGTAGGTAGTGAACAAAACCTGAACCACTCTTCTCAGTAATGAGAACGGGAAGGCCTTTTTGACTTTCCCTAGAATGGGAGCCACGGAGACAATTCTGAACAAGACATAGTCTATTGTTAATGTACAGATAAGGAAGGACAAAAATAGAACTGTATTAATTTCAGCACGGAACCGGAGGAAAAAATACATTTGTGCCAAGGAAATAGAAAGTAATACAAATTTTTATTTGAAAGATTTCTATACAGGCCATTAAAAACAGCAGAGAAGGGCAAGAAAAGTCTAAGGGAAAACATCTCTCTGCAGCTTATGAATAACAGATAAACTTTATTCCAGTAATGATAGGGTACAGTTTTATTTGAGGAGTAGTAGCCTGCCAATAATAAAGATAAAGACAAATACTTTCATAGCTGCTAGAAGAATAAAAACGAAACTGACTCTTTTTTTCAATTGAAACAATTTTTTTTTTCCTGAGGACAGTTGGGTACATTCAACAGATAAGTTATTAACTGTCACTTGAATTTTAGCTTTATACAGCAGTTACCAACGCACTGATTCTGCATACGTAATTTCCTAAAAGGGATCGTATTATTATGGAAGTCATGTTAGCAGCGGATGAACACGTGTATTCCCATTTCAGTCATTATCTGAAAATAATATCCTGAACTGGATACGTCCCTGGGAGAGAAAACAAAACCAAACAGCTTTGGCCCAAATGTATTTATGTTATTTAAGTAAACACGGGAGAGATTTTACATATATGATGAAGCCAGAAAAATACCAAATCGTTGTCAACATGTTGCAGAGGGTTCAAAATGCTGAACCAACAAGACCATGAGACATTCAGAGGGTGCTAAGCTTCATTTTACTGATCCAAGTACCCATGGCTCCCAAATTTGCAAATACCACTGCAAATACTTTACTAGTGAGAAAATATCATCGCTTTTGGGACTACATTAAAAGGATCAGTTGTGGAGCTGCAGCATAAACCCAAATAGGAACACAGTTTTAGCATCTTCTGCTACAGTTGCCTGATGGTGGGTAGATACTACCTGAACTGTTGACATTTATTTCGTGAGCAGTTGCAAAAATAAGTATCCCTGTAATCACAGATCTCAGCAAAATAACTGCTGTGTTGCCCCGCAAGAAGTTTACTATCTCGGTAGAAGAAACACGTAAAAGTTGGTGTAAGAAAACAGAAATCCAAAGACCTGAAGTGTTTTGTCCTATACAGAGAAATAACCAGCAGCTGAATCTTCATGTTCCTACTTCAATGTCTCAGGAACAGGACTGTGTTTGAAACCACAGCTGCTGCCACCACTTCTCATGGTCTCCTCTCCTATTGACTTACCTGCTGGTCCAGGTGCCCATGCTCAGAGATGCCATTTCTTCCCCAGAAGATGCTGATCTTGCTTGCTCCTGCTCTTCCCTGGAAGTGACAAAAAAAGAATAATCCAGACGTTTTAAATACGCTGCTTAGATCTTCACTTCGAAAACCAAACCTGTGCAGAGGGACCACTCAAGCCTGAGAGCTCAGGGTCATCATGCTCATGTGGGCTATGGGGGCTTCAGCCACAAAGGTACTAGTGCCACCACATCTGTGGTAGGTAGTGGAAGCGTTGCCCAGGTTTCTCCTTTCTGGAGGTAAATGCAAGTTTTTGGTGTGGTTGATTTCATCTGAGCTGAGTGTTTATAAGAACATGTTTTGCTCCTGAAATGAAGGCTTCCAGGATGTCTTCAGGAGAAAGAAGCCCACAGAAGAAAAACACCTTTGCAGCAGGATCAGAAAGTGCATTAGTGTTAACTGATGAACGTAAACGGTCCTGAATTTGGCCTTTGTGTATTTCTCAAGCTTTATGGACCTTCCTGTAGTGACAGGGCAGCTGATCATTCATTACAAGGAAAAAGAAGAGAAGAATGGTTGAAATCTTTCAAAAGCTAAATGTGGTGGGTTTTTTTTTTTTTTCTAAAGAATGGATTTAGGTCTTTGAAAGGAAAGGCGAGTGAACCGTTTGAAACCCTAAGGAAATGCTTACTCCTTCCTTTGCAATGCTGGGATGTTCCACTAAGGCTTACATTATTAAGAGTCTTCCAATGGATTTATGAACAGAAGATTACATTCTTAATGCTGCTTCTCAGAAATTGAGTGAATAATTCAAGGCACACCAATATACTACGGAAAACAGAAAAGTACCTTACAGCCTGGTACCTTACAAAGAAAGCGAGCCTCAAGCTCACTCAAGCTATATAAATATGATATATGTAGCATAAAGACCACTGTATATGAGGCAGCAGTATGAAGTGAGGTGGCGTAAAGCACTGAGTGGGAGCTACAACGTATGTAAACAATTGCCAGCAATAATGCACTCGTATAAGGTAAGATTGATAGCACTACCCATGCAAAACATAGCAGTTGGACCATTAATAAGATCCTTTTGTGCTTCATATTGACAGATTTAGAGCATCTGCTCATCAGAAGTCAAAGAAATTAGAGTGATAGCCCAGGGCAATGAGTCAGCTACCAGAGGAAGTTCATCTTCATGTCAAGAGGAGAAAGGAGCAGCAGCCAGAAGCTGCCTCTTTAAATACCTGCACTGTACACTTTTAACAATGATTTTTTTTTTCCCTTTAAGAATGCTCGTGGCAAATAAGAATAGGCTTTCATCAGATCTACCAGGGCAGAAAGAAGCCATATTACGTACCTGAGATATTAAGGCAGGGAATGGCATTATTCTGCTAGATTTGACACTTGGGAGCTGCTGACATGGGAGTGGTATGGGGAAACTCCAAAATGGGAATGGTTTGATGATGATTACTGTACTCAGGCCAAGTGTTTCTGAAGTAAATAGTAAATCAGTCAACTCTACACATGAATTCCTGTTGAGGTGTGAGAAGAGGACTATATCCAATGACCAGTGGAAGCAGATACCATTGTGGACTTAAGGCAAGTCAGTAAAAGAGAAGAAAGTGTACTATCATCAGGCAAATGTATTGAGGTATTTCAAGAAATAGCTCTTCCTTGCTCCTTCCCTACCAGAAGTTGGCATCACTGATACTTTCCACTTTGGAGGCTGACAATGGATCTTCCTCTCTATATGGAGAAAGACAGCTGGGCCATGAAACCCAGGAGCTGTGCTGATCCCTGGCAGGGCTCCAGGAGGCAAACACGTGCCGAAGGGCTGGTGTGACTGGTGTCTTTCCCTGAGATACGAGCTCTGTTGCCTGAGAGCCAGCTTGGAGAGGACCTGATGCAAGGATGAGATAAGCCAGCAACTGGATCTCTGAGGAAGTGTCTTGTCAAAGGTTGGCTGTTTCATTGTAACGTGGGGACTGGTGCTGATTTGCACATCTGTCCCCCGTGAGCACTTCATCTTCCCTAAGGAGTCAGCATCACAGAGCACTAACCTGATGGCTTCCCCATCAGAGACATTATCTCAAAATTGTCCTCAAAATACTTACGTGTCTGCTCAGCTGATTGTCTGAGAAGCGAGCAGGGGATGCTGAACCCAGGATACCATGAGCTTTCTGCAAAGCATTCCCCATGAGAGCTGAAGGTGCTGGGAGTGTGCCAGGGCTTGGGCTGCGCTTCCCAGCTGGCTGGGCCAGCTCAGCCCAGCAAGTAAAAAAAAAACATTATCAAGGTACTGGTCAAAACTTTCTGACTCAGACTTGAAGCCTGTGGGACTCAGTGCTTAAACAGCCCCACCAGAAAGGTCCTTCGCTGGGTTTTACACCAGTTAGAGCTTGCCTGGGCAGAGCGAGGCACTGATTCCTGTGTTCTCCACCTTCAGTACAACCTCTGCAGGGAGACAAAAGGTGGCATAAAAGAGCTGATCCAAACCACCCTTATCAGAAAGGAGCTTTCCCCTTCTCAAACGTGAATGTCTTGATGTCTGACTCAATATGACAGTTAAAATTGATCCCTCTGTGTTGTCCCAAAGGCAATAAGGGTGAAGAACGCGTGTCCTTTGCTGCTTTTGGGCTACCTGCTTCCCTGTCTTTATTTTAAATTACAGATGATAAATAAAGAGAAAGAAAGAGCAGAAGCAGCCTGTAAGAACAAAGGATCATGGTCTTTTCTGTCCTGTGGAGTGATCCAGCTGATTTAACTGTATAGAAATGTTTGATGCCTGCTGCAAGTCACTTGGCTGCGCGCTCCGTTTAGCCGTGTGGGGTTTGTCTCTCTGCTGTCTTGTTTTCTGGATTATTTTTAGACCTGAAAAGAAATGTTCAGCAATTAGCTGCTTTCTTACCGTGGTTGTTCTTTACCAGGCATTCGCAGGTTGCTTTTCCTTCCTGCTGGAAGCTGCAGAGTGGCTTGGCTTGCCTTGTGCCATGCAGTCAGCGGAGTGAGGCGAAAGGATGCGATTACTGCCCTGTTTGCCAGCACTGGCCTCCCGTGCCTGCTTGGGTCATCTCAACACGCTTAATTTTGTGTTACACACAGGCACTGTGCTGTTGGTGGAGCCCATGGCTGCAAAAAGTGTTCTCTTTAAACATTATTGTTTGCTTCCCTGTGGTGTGTGGATAAACTCAGTAATAATATATTTGTTACCCTCAAGAAGCAAGCAGAGGTAAAAATTATATGTGAGTGTTCCTTCAGTGCTATTTGACATCCATAAAATTTGTCTTTTGCTGCACAATCCCGTGCTCCTGAGCCTTCTAAATGTCTCAGAAGATCTATCCCATGAAATATGTACTTAGCACTGGTGAGACCACACCTCAAATCCTGGGTTCAGTTTTGGAGCCCACACTCCAAAAGGACATTGAGGGGCAGGAGCATGTCCAGAGAAGGGCAACGGAGCTGGGGAAGGAGCTGGAGCACAAGGGTGGTGAGGAGCAGCTGAGGGACCTGGGCTTGT
>WUAM01000159.1:6843457-6879398 GCA_024336885.1 Actenoides hombroni | reverse complement strand
CGTGACAGCAATTATGAAATCCACTCCCTAGAGGAATCAGCCTCTCCCAGCAAAGCAGGACAAGGGCTGTGAGATAGGAGGGTGCCTGGCTGGCAGCTGCTGCTGCCTCCAGCTCCCTGCCAAGACCATGAAAAGCAGAATAGTGGTGGCGGCAGCAAGGCTGGGATTTGCTCCTCTCATCCATGTGTCTGCAGAGCTCGTGTGCCAAACGCTGCTCGTGGTCTCTCTGTGCTAATAGAGGGGAGGTCAGCGAGGCTGATCTGGGTCATCTCCACTCATACCTCCCCTGCGTATCCCCTCGGAGTACGTTAAGGAAGAGTAATCGTCTGAAAAGTCTTATTTCACCCAGTCTTGAATCTCTGCTGTTGTACCTCAACAATAACCTCCCACAAGTGAAAGCAAAGCCATCTCATCTAAAGCAAAATAGAATAAGAAAACTATGTCGCTCTCTCCTATCTACCAACTTGTACAGTCTGATATTCACAATCAGATCACAACAGCTTGGATCTCTTCTGTCATTTTGCCCAGCACACGCTCTAAATAGCAGTGGAATTTAAACTGCTATCTGAAATATTTTTATTGCAAACTGTATACCAAGAGGGATTTCTTGCTGAAATAAGCACCTTAGCCATTTCTCTATTTTGGGGGGGGGTTTCAGTTTTGATGACACACACTGCATATGAACCTTCCTGACATACTGGCGAAGCAGTGGAAAGTGAGCAAAAGCCCATGAAGCCAAAGGTGACCCCCAACACTGGTGATATTTGTAACTGGAGGGAAGAAAGCAGATGAAAAAAACACTTTTCATCCCTAACCTTCCTGACATATCAACTGAGCCTTGGATGACCCTCACAAATGAGTGTTTTGCACAAGCTTGTCTGAATCTATAGGTTGGCTTACAGTGTCATCAATAATATGCATGGGCACCTTTCACTTTATTTTATTAATCAAAGACTTATTCAGAGTTTAAACTAGATTTTCTGGAAGCTTATGCTAACGCCTTCTCAGATGGAGGAGCTCTTAATTCTGTTGATGGGATTCTTATTTTCCAGTTTAGGCATCAATAATAAAAGCTGTGACTGAGTGTCCTCCCAAGATGTGTCCAGAGCAATGGTCATGCAGAGATGTTTTAAATATGTGGAAAAACTGAAGCCTGGGTTGTACTTTTAAAAACCTTGCACTATTCTATATTCTCTACTTTCTGAGTTAAGACAACCTAATCAGTGTGCAAAACACGTTCTTCATTTATCTTTTGTTTTCTGCTTGTTGTTAGTGTTTACTTTATAAATAGGCAGCATCTCTCAACATATGCTTGCTCGGCTTTGTGTTTTGAACAGAGCACACAGGAGTAAGGGAAAAAAGATATAATCTAAACAGAAAAAAGATATAATCTAAACAGGATGGCTGTATTCCCTTGGGAATTATTTTCTGTTTATTTTATGTTTCCTAAGACACCTTTTAGGGTCCTAAGCAAATACCTTTCCAACTTCTAGACTTCAGCTCATTGTACCCACTTTCCACTGTCTTACCATCAGCAACAAAGGAGAATTTCTGAGGGTCAGTCAATGCAGCAAATTTTCTCATTATTGCAAGTGAGACTATTGAGGTTTGGCTTCTTTGTGCCTGGGATGCACTGTGCCAGTACATGAAGATGCTCTAGGAACAGCACTTTCAAAATGCAGTTTGCCTGGGCTGCCATTGCCATTTGAATTCCTAGCGTTAAAAAAAAATAAAATAAATAAATCACAACTCAAAACTTGGGAGAGGATATTTTTCCTTTCAGCTGCTGCTGTTTTGCCTGTTAATATCCATCGTTCTTTTTGACTTTATTAAAATGCAACAGCCCATAAACACCAAAGGAACAAAACTCAAAGGTCAGATAAGCACAGCTTGCCAAGCTGACCTCTCCATCAGTCTATAGCTGTGTGCGTATGGCCAAGCCTTACAAAGCCAGGGCAGGTGAAACGAGATCTATTCTACTGTTCAGTGAGCAACACTTCTCTTTTGGCAAACTCAGGATCTGGTTTTGCCCTGCACTGGAACAAAAATCCCCCTGCCTACCAAAGAAACCAATATATCTTTGTCAGGAGTCAAATGTGTCAAGACTACTTGTCAGGGTCAGGTACAGTTTATGATACTTGCAGCATTTACAGGTTCCTCAATCTATCTTAGAAATGTTTCCTAAAAATGGGTACAAAGTTTTGGCCATACAAATAAAACTTCTAGAAATCAGAACAATCATAAGCACTCCACAGAGTGCACAGAGTCTAGAAAGCTGGTATATAAATCACGTGATCAACAGAAGCCACGTGCCATTGTCCCAAGTTGGTTACTAATCCTTGAATCTTCTCTTGGTGGTGCTGTTTGTGATTTAGTTTGTGATAATGGGCAGCAATAAAATTAAATCCAGCAGGCCTTCCAACTTCTGTGCTTGCTGTGTCAAGTATGTATTAATATGTATATTTTTGAGCATAAAAGATTGATTCGGTTTTAAGGTCAAGTGATGGAAATACAGAGACTAAAATATCAAAATGGCAGGCCAAGCATTTCCATAGTAATTATTTATACAACCAGATAATATAACTGCTTGGGAACATCAGTCAACGGATCTCTTCCTATCCATCACCAGTCTCAGAAACCCTAACTGAATAGCTGCATTTATACTGCATGCTTATGCAGCTCTCATACGTCTTCCAGAACAAAATCTATAGCATAAGTACCTGATACTGGGATCTGTCTAATTGTTTCTGATGCTATATCTGAGTTTTGTGTGTTCTCCTTTCCTGTTTAATGCTACTGCAGAAAAAACTGAGCTGACATGAGCATGGCCTTGCTACACCACTCCAGCCCCAGCACCTCAGTGCCACTGTCACCACTTTCTTGGGTCTTCATCTTGGTGGGAGTAGGATCTGATCGTTACTGCTTATCTTTCCTCAGCTCATTATATGTCTTCATTTCTTTTGCTCTTTGTGGTTTTGCTCACCAGAAAATATAACAAAACTCTTGAAGCATAATACTGGTCTTCTATTTAAAAAGACAGTAATAAAGGGAAACCCCAGAGCGTTACAGGGAAAGGTTACCTTGAGCTATGGGAACTGTCAACATATCAAAGACATACAGCTAAGCTTTTGTTCTGATTCTCCCTTACATTTTATGCTGAAATTTTTGCTCCTGTCCTCACTGTCTCCTTAATAAATGCCATCAAATTACCAAATTTTACCTGATTTCTTTATAAAACTGGAAGATTCCCACAATGGCAAATTGATTCAGTCTACACAGAAACCGGTTTGACATTAGTGCTGTACCGACACTCTAATGAAATTTGCCCAATTCAGATTTTAACAGAAAAACATTTGCTATGAGTGACAAATCATTATCATCACCCTTGAAAGTCTTGCCTCCTGAACACAAGTAAACAAATGACTCCAGTAATTACATTCTACATCAGTATGGTTTATCGGTAGTGATTAATAAAATAATGGCAATACGTAGCTCTCAAGGGCTGACACCACAGTTAGCTCCTGGCATCATTCTGCTGAAGCTGGTGGAGTTACAGCCTGAGACTACAGTGCAAACACCACCGCTACATTAGCTGCCATTAAAAAGTAACTGCGAGTGCTTTTACTGTTTCAGACCGTATTATCCTTTTTTCATTTGGATGTTCTCCTCGTGTAGCCCCCCAAGGGCTTAAAATGTTGCGTGCGTTGTCATAGGCATAGTGTTCTGTGGTACAGGTTGTTCAATAAAGAGTGACACTTTAGGCTGGTCTTTTGAGAGATCGAGTGTACTTGAAGAGTATCCTTCCCACTGAGTTATGTATTTTTTAAAGCGCCTGTGAATAACGAGTAACAAAATTAGTGAGAACTTTCTCAAAACTTGAGAGACCAGTTCAAAGTGTCCTGTACGGTCCATGCCTCTATGAAGGTGCCTATAGAATTGTATTTTGCCTGCCCTTCATGCTACAGGGACTCGTTGCAGCCTGTGTAATAGCCCCAGGTACCAGGAAGGAGAGTAGACTATTGAATTTCCCCAGTCACCGTTCCACAGCTGGGTCTCTGTTTCTCCTCTCTAGAAGGACCATCATATTTGTTCTATGATTCTGATTCCTATTTACTTCCGTCACCAAGTTTGAAACATTCAAAAACTATCTCACACTTGTTGGGAAATCCAGTCCTTTGACTGCTTATTAACTTCTCCAAGCCCCGTGTAGCTCTCCTTTCCTGTGCTTGCTCTTGAGCCCTTGGGAAAAAAGGTGTATGGCCAAGACCTTGAACCTGCACCTCCTGCAGCTTGGCTGACTCCAACTGCCACAGTAACCACATCATAGATTCATTGAGATTGGAAGTGACCTTTAGGATCATCAAGTCCGACTGTTAACCCAGAGCTACTAATTCCACCAACTATGTCCCTCAGCACCACATCTACATGGCTTTGAAACCTCTCCAGGGATCATGAGGACTCCACCACAGCCCTGGACAACCCTGGAGAGGAAGAAATTTATCCTAATATACAACCTAAATCTCCCCTGGTACATCCCGAGGCCATTTCCTCTTGTTCTGTTGCTTGTTACCTGGGAGAAGAGACCAACATCACCTCCCTCCAGTCTCCTTCCAGGGAGTTGTGGAGAGCCAGAAGGTCTCTCCTGAGTCTCCTTTTCTCCAGGCTGAACAACCCCAAGTCCCTCAGCCATTTCTCATGGCATGGTTTTCCCCTGTGCATCCAATCTCATCTGGAAAACAGCTGGACCTCATCATGCCTCCTCTTCTGATAGAAAGATTGTCCCATAACTTTGTTCCTGCAATGCTTAGATAACTTCTATTTTCCAGTCTGGTTTCATTACTGACAAATCCAGATCCAGGCTGTTACACACCTTTATAATATCCTGGCCTTTGCTTCGTTATTCAACCACACTTTTCTCTCTTAGTTTCCACTTACAGGGTCTGTTATCTAGTGCCCACGTCCCCTAGTCAGCCTCCTCTGCGCTCACTTTGATAAGAATTCATCCTTCTTGAAGGTCTGTCCAGAACAGCAAAACTCAGGTAGGAAAAGTGCAGAACTTCAAGATAAATGGGATGTATCTTGTAGATCTGCTCCATACTCCTTTAATATTGCTTGACCAGCACTTAGTCAGCAAACAACTGAAGGTCTGCGTGACCTTGGCTGATGAGGAGGGTTTACAACATCACGTGGACAGACACTCTACAACAGTTTTGTCGGAGTACCAGCTACAGCTGACCGCAGCCTGTCACCATTTTCACCTGTCCAACTTATTCCCCCACTCTTGAGACACTACAGAAAGTGTTACAGTATTTTCTTTTATTTTAACACCAGATCTATGCCTTTAGAGGGCAGGTTCTTCTCCCAGCACAACTCTGCATTCCCTCAGCCTCCTACTGAAGTGTTGACTTGGCCATACATGTACTTTTTGGGGAGGAAGGTTGTGCTCATTTGGAAAGCTCAGGCGACGGAAGAGTTCAAACAACAACCTCCTCTATTGATCTTTCATATTTCTGAAATGAAACGAAGGTGATCTTTTCACTGCCTGCCCTAATTAGACTAATAAAATATTTCTGGGGCAAGCACTGCATAAAAAGAGAAGTGATTATTGGAAGCCTGTTCCTCAAAAGTATCCCACCTGTTAGCAGGGGCTGTCATTATACTAATGTATGTTTTATAATTATTCAGATATTTTTTTATGTTATAAAAGCACCAAAACCAAACACTGTACAGAATGAAGCACCTAATATTTCACAGAATCACTGAATTTTAGGGGTTGGAAGGGACCTTAAGAGATCATCTAGTCCAACTCCCCTCACCTAGATCAGGTCACAGAGGATTGCATTGTCCAGGTGGGTTTTGAATGTCTCCAGAGAAGGAGACTCCACAACCTCCCTGGGCAGCCTGGTCCAGTTCTGTCACCCTCATCATGAAAAAGTTTCCCCTTACATTTACATGAAACCTCCTCTGTTCCATCTTGCACCCATTGCCCCTTGTCCTATCATTGGATGTCACTGAGAAGAGCCTGTCTCCATCCTCCTGACACTCGCCCTTTACATATATATAAACATTAATGAGGTCACCCCTCAGCTTCCTCTTCTCCAGGCTAAAGAGCCCCAGCTCCCTCAGCCTTTCCTTATACAGGAGATGCTCCACTCCCTTCACGATCTTTGTGGCTCTGTGCTGGACTCTTTCAAGCAGTTCCCTGTCCTTCTTGAACTGAGGGCCCCAGAACTGGACACAATATTTCAGATGAGGTCTCAGCAGGGCAGATTAGAGGGGGAGGAGAACCTCTCTCCACCTACTAACCACAGTCCTCCTAATCCACCCCAGGATGCCATTGGCCTTCTTGGCCATGAGGGCACATTGCTGGCTCATGGTCACCCTGCTGTCCAACAGAATCCCCACGTCCTTTTCCCCCATGCTACTCTCTAACAAATCAGTCCCCAACCTATGCTGGTACCTGGGGTCATTCTTTCCCAGATGCAAGACTCTGCACTTGCCCTTGTTATATTTCATTGAATTTCTCCCTACCCAGATCTCCAGCCTGTCTAGGTATTTGGCTTGCGTGGATTCAGCCTCACAACACTGGCTTCATCATATGTTAATAACAGTAAATTATGGAAACACAAAGGCTGGAAATAGCTGAAAATAAGTCAGAAACTGCTAAACAAAGGATGTATCACTTTGTTACAGCAATCTGGAGCAAGCTTCCACCAAGCAAGTACGGCGTGTGCCGTGTGCCGCCATCAGCCCAGGCTGGCACTGGCCCTGCCAGCAGAAGGTGAGGTACCGCTGCCCCACTTTGCACACCCACAAAGAGGCTGTGGGAGCAATTTGGGAGGAGATGGATTTTCAACCTAGTCATTTCTGCTGGTGTGGAAGTGTCCAAATACACCCCCAGTCGTGAATAGACAATTTTCTTCCTGTACATGCGAGCAAGGAATAATTACGCCCAGTTTACAGATGGGGGAATTGAACACAAGGAGCTTAAATAATTTGCAAAGATTAGGCTGGCAGATGGTGGGGGAGGCAAGAACCGATCCCCAATTCCCAAATCCTCTGCTCTCTGCTGCTGCTGCAGCCCGCAGGGGCTCCTTCTACCCCAGCTCCAGGGTTCTGTGAGCAGTGGTGGCAAGCAGGGAGCGTTTGGAGCCGGGCCCAGGGCGGCACTCTGGCCTGCGCCGTGGAGGTGGGCAGAGACCGAGAGAATGAACACCATAAATTGTTCCCTCAACTGCAGGAGACGCTTGGGCGTGTGTACATCCAAAGTACATCTTGATTTTCACACGTTGAGCCTGGTCTTCAGGGATCTTCCTACAGCTGCCTCGGCCTGGCATGTTTATGTGTGTTAACACAGTGCAGTAGGAGCTCCCCAGACGACTACCTTGCTTGTCATTAAATATTCCCCAGTAGCTGCTTTCCTCCGAGCTGTCAGCTCCCAGTGACATGCAGTGTGACATCACACAGGTGCAGTCGGAGCCAGAGGATTATTTATCCCTCCTCACTTGGCTTCACATAGGAGACACATTATGACAACAGCAGCGATTGCATCTGCGTGATTTACTCCTTGTGCATACGCCGTGTTTACAAGAACCCGATTTCATCCTTCCCCGTGTGATTTATATTTAACTGTAAAAGAATTCCACGGGAGATCTATCAAAAGTAATAGGAGACATAATATTTTCTAAGGAGATAACGTTTTCTATTTGCACCAGTGAATGGATCTTTAACAGGTTAGCACAGATCGCTGCGGTACACGCAGCTCTGTTCAGCAGAGCACAAAGAATTGCTCAGGTGTCCACACCGACTCCAGGTGCCCACACCTTCCCTGCTCTCAGAATCCTCTACCTCTGTTAGTTTATAATTACTTATTGAACTTCATGCCTCAGGACTGCTTTTGAAGGCAAATCATCTGATGAGAAATTTTGCTGGGTTTTAGGGAGAAGGATGGAAACCCTTCTCTGAACTGTGCAGGCAGAAATAGAGATGTTGGGCTTGAGCCCCAATTACATTTGAATATTTACATATCTTTGGACTCAATCTCCTTTAGATTTCCTCATGGAGCAATTTACATGTTAATGAACACTAGAAATAATTCCTGAATCAAAACACGTTTCCTATCAAAAAAACATATGGACCTTGAACAGAGCTGCCTGGCAGCTTCTGATTCAGATACTTCAAAGTTGAAAGGGATCGACATCATTTGTCACTTTTAGCTTTTGACTCATTTTCTTGGCGACTGTTTTGAACAAACTCATTCCAGAAAGCCAGGGGGTTAAAAAATAATATTTAAAAAAAAGTTTTTCAGATAATAACAGGGAAATAGTTGGCATATTTTGAAATTAATGGGGCTTTGGGAATGGTGACTCATTAGATTGAGACCCTTATGCAGCACAGTAGAGGTGCTGTGTTCACCTGTACTCGATCTCATCATACACAGTGGTCAGACACCCTCAGGAAACACTGTTTTCCTTTCACTGAGATTTGACATTTTATGGAAAATATAAAGCAAGGAAGGACCGCCACCATATGCAGGAAATAGATTTTGAAAAACAAAGTCCATGAGTCATTACATCAGGGCTTTTGGTGGTTTGAGCTAAATTATATATACTGTGAAAAAAAAAAAATTTACATGAAAATTGAAACAAAGTGAATTTAAAAATGCAGCTACATTAGCTACTGAAATCTTTGGGAGAGGCAGGAGGGACCACAGACTCTCTGAGCACTGGAATGGTCTTTCCTTCTGCCCAGCCAGGAGCTGGTAATTTGTTGGTGGGAGAACAGGGAGATGGGACCTTCCTCACCTTCAGGCCCTCAGAGTTGCCCTCTCTAGGTCCACCCACCAAGTTTAAATTCAGTAGATCATAGAATCACAGAATGGCAGGGGTTGGAAGGGCCCTCTGGAGATGATCTGGTGCCACCCCTCTCCTTCATCCAGCAGGGTCACCCAGAGCAGGAGGCCCAGCAGCGCAGTGTCCAGCCGGGTTGGGAATCTCTCCAGAGAAGGAGACTCCACAACCTCTCTGGACAGCCTGGGCCAGGGCTCTGTCACCCTCAACATCCTCACAACTCAAGATGCAAACGAGCATCCTGACAGCAGAGGGTTTGATTTTGAACGTGAGTGTGGAAGAGTGAGAGAAACCCTTTCCCAACACGGTGAGCTGCTGGGAGCCATTAGAACTGGTCCTGTCTACACAGATTAGTTACCAAATACATAAAAGTAAGACCTTTCTTACAGGGGTAGTTAGTGCCTTGCTGTATGCAATGTTATGCTCCATTGTTTTGTTCTACAGAAGGGATAGACAGACTTGCACAGAAAAGACCTTTTAGATCATCAAGCCCAACTGTTAAATGTGTGGAACTAAAGGAAAAGTAGTAGCAAGGACAGAGAGGATCCCGTGAGTGCTGCTGTAGCCTAGGTGAGCTCACTGGTGGGTCTGGGCTTTCCTGTCTTCCCAGAAAAAGCCTCTCCAGGCAGGTCTGGGTCTGGGTTTTGTCACCAGCTTTGGCTGCTGCTGAATATTCAGCTAAATCTCCAAGTGAGCATCCCCATGATTTTTGACTTGAACATTCACAGCGAAGGGTAACTATTTATCGTGACAACAATTTATCTCCTCGGTGACAAGCATTAGAGGTTTGGAGGAGTTTTTTTTGCATACTGGTTTATCTGTTGCTTTGTAGATTTCTCTTGTCTTGTGAGCAGCATCACAGAGCAGATGTAGTCAAATGCCCCTTTAGGAGCACAACTTCCCTGCAGCCCCAGGACTGGGTTACAGACCAAGCTGCACATTTTCTGTGTGGCAGGTTTGGTTTCAGCTTCCATCATGGCCCCAGCAAGGCCTTTTTCTGCAGCTGAGTTAGTTCCTGGTGTGTCTTTATGCAAAAGTTTGACAAATCAGGACTTGACGATGCAAAAAACACACTCCTAAATGCGGGGCCAGCTGGTGCCAGCAGACGTCTTCATTATGCCTCCTGAGATGCGAATGTTGTTGACCGAAGCTCAACCTCTCTCCCAGTGTCTTCGTGCTGTTTCTTTTCTTTAACTCTTCTCATCTTCCCCGAGCAAAACTTGAGGAAGGTACTCGATATTAAAATGGATTTTCTTCTCAGCACATTTTGGTCAGCAAACCAACCGCTCCTCACTTTTACCCCCCTGATGGCTCCAGAGATGTCCTCCCACATGGAGGACTGAGGCACTGAATTTCCAGTCTGACCTTCAGCAACCTCCATCCATTGCTACGATGACATCAGGCTTCCATGGAAACACCTATCTCAGACAACATCATTTTTTTTACCTTTCCATAATCATTTCAACAGAGTTTTATGTCCGTAGGGTGGAACGTGCCCTTTGTACATAAGACAAGCACAGTGACTACCCTGGTACCAGCACAGTGACTTTCACTCTGACTCATCCCCCACAACAGTCAAGATCTTTGTGGTTTTCTTGATGTTATGGCTGTTGACTCATGGGCAGCCAGATTAAAGTCAGACTCCAGTAGGTCAGTTCATTGCCCAGCTCCCTTCCTGGCTCTTCTCATGGAGAGGAGAGCTGATGCTCCATCAGCAAGTTTGCAGAGGATACCAAGCTGAGTGGTGCTGTTGATATGCCAGAGGGAAAGGATGTCACTCAGAGGGACCTGGACAAGCTGGAGAGGTGGTCCTAGTTGAACCTCATGAAGTTTAACAGGACCAAGTGCAGGGTCCTACGGCTGGTCCAGTACAATCCTTACTATCAATACAGGCTGGAGGATGAGACGATTGAGAGCAACCCTGCAGAAAAGGACTTGTGCTGGTGGTGCTGGTGGACAAGAAGCTGGACATGATCAGACAATGCGTGCTTGCAGCCCAGAAGGCCAATCACATCCTGGGCTGCATCAAAAGAAGTGTGGCCAGCAGATGGAGGGAGGTGATGGTGACACTCTGCTCTGGTGTGACCTCACCTGGAGTACCGCGTCCAGTTCTGGAGCCCTCGGTACAGGAGGGACATGGAGAAGGGCTGGCAGAGGGCCATGGAAATGATCAGAGGGCTGGAACCCCTCTGCTACAAAGACAGGCTGAGGGAGCTGGGGATGTTCAGCCTGGAGAAAAGAAGGCTCCAGGGACACCTAACAGCCACCTTCTAGTACCTGACAGGGGCCTACAAGAAGGTGGGAAGTTGGGAAAGGGCCTGTTTACAAAGGCCTGTAGCGACAGGACGAGGGGCAATGGTTTTAAACAGGAGAAGAGTAGATTTAGATTGGATGTTAGAAACAAGTTCTTTCCCATGAGGGTGGTGGAATGCTGGAACAGGTTGCTCAGGGAGGTAGTTGAGACCCCATCCCTGGAAATACTCAAGGTGAGGCTCGAGGAGGCTCTGAGCAACCTGCACTAGTTGAGGATGTCCCTGCTCACTGCAAGAGGGCTGGACTAGAGGACCTTTAGACGTCCCTTTTGGCCCAGACCATTCTATAATTCTATGCTGGGGCAACTTCCATGCTTAGTGTGTTGGGAACCGTGTCTCATTGCCCAAGTTCAGGCTTGGCATTGACAAGCCTAAACTCAATGGCACGGTCTCAGTTGACATCTGAGCCTGCAAAGATAAAAATATTCAATTTCTCTGCTCAAATTCCTGCTGATGAGCTGTATATCTCTAGTAAAGATGGTGCTGTTTAGAAATATCCATATAATGATATCATAAATAATTGCTTCAAATTTCTGCATTCTTTTTCTTGACATTGGCAAGAAATTATTAGAATAAGCTTTAAATAAGATGACCTAAAATAACTGAAAAGTCTAAAATAAAATAAATTCAAAGCATTCTTTTCTTGATCTTACTTGCTTTTTTAACACCCTGCTTTTTTGGTCTAAAATCTGGACTACAGTCACTGGAAAAATAATGATTTTTCCTCTGTTTTTTCCTCACTTTTTTTTTTCCTGTACACTAAGCTACAAGTGAAAGAAAGCTCAACAAGAAAAGAATAATATCTACAGGACAAATGGAAGGTCACCTCTGATGTCGGATATCCAGTGCTGAGGAGAGGTGAAGAGCCCCCCTGCCTAAGACAGTACACAGATGTATCATGGGGTGTGAGGAGGAGAAGAAAAGATGTTTACTCAGGCTTTCCGTAGGTGGACGTGAGCACAGAAAGGGCAAGAACATGCAGGAAAATATAAGCTTATCCAGGGCATAATTTATCTTAGTCATGTATCCGTGGAACTGGCCTTTATTTGAAAAGCAGCCTAATTACTGAAATTACTGCTGCTTGAAGTCCAGCAGCACAGCAAAGGAATCTATATATTCTCTGCCATTAGAAAGTTTCACACATTTTCATATAAGTTTCAAGTAGCAATATTGATCAAGCAATTACCAGATTAAAACCAGCAGCAAAGCCCATGAAAGAAAGCAGTGTTTCTGCCCAAAAGCAACTAAACCACATTCGCCCATGCTCGCGTGCGCACACGGTTTCCCATAGTTGAAGATTAAACCAAAGCACATCTTGTGTTCCAGCAGGTTTATTTTTCAAATGGGGGGAAGAAAAAAGTCCTTGAAAAAGAGAAAAGCTGGCCTGACGCTGTTCAAAAAGGCTTGAGGCGGTTTCTACCCCATTTATTCGTTTGGATTTTTCTCAGCCCCATCTGTTTATTTTCTATCGAGCAATCATAGCAGAGCAGATAGCCAGGCTATAAACATCTGAGAACAGGTGGGACTGGGAGATAATTTGTGAGGCACAGTGCAATGGTCTCTGCATATAGCCCAGCTGATTTGATGAGTTGACTGGTAACCTAATTTGTCTGCTTTTATTCATTCACGCATTTATTTATTTATTTTAAAATAGCTATAACTTTGTGTGCCAGGGAAACATGTATTTTGTGGTTAAATACCGAAGGGAGATCACACAGATACTACGCTGAGGAAGAGTTTTCTGCCACCTTGCCTAATTTTCAAAGGGCCATACCTCGTGCTGCTGCACAGAAGCCAAAAGCAACCTTAAGACTCTTCTCCTCCGCCCCCGCAATCGTGTTTTAAGTGTCGTTTGTGCACAGCGTGTTTTTCCATCAGATGACAGAGCATGGGAGAGATGTCACTTGCCCACCTTGGGGGACCTGTCAGAGGCAGCTCAAAACACCTCATCTGAAGGCAGAAGTAGGTACATGTGTGCAGCTATATAGGTCTGCATGTAAACACACACACACACACACACACATATATATATTTAAAGGGGGGTTAGGTAAAATAATTGGCTGCTTAAGGGTTTTCCAGTGGCACAATGTCTGAAGTGAGGGACTTCTGCTCTGAAGGCTGAGAAGGTTTTCTAGCTTTCCTGAGCCAGAGCCAAAGTCTCTCCCCTCCACCCCTGTGGGTATGAACACCCCAAGCTGTGGACATGCCTTCCAGCCTAACGGAGCCTGGGTGTTAGGTGTGCCCAGGCTTTACATGGCAGGGGCTACACTGTGCACAACTGCTTCTGCCAGGGCCAACACACTCCGTATGTAAAGCAGCGGCGCAGAGTTGGTGGGGTTTTTTTGAGCTCAAATAAATCAACAGCCCATCCTGCTGCCCCATCAATATACCCATGGTTGGTTATTCACTGCACTGGACACCTGGGTCCTCTTGGGGATTTGTCAGAGGTTCTTTGGCTTCTTTTCTGCTGCTTCACCCCTGCATGAACAACTGTGTTTCTGCTAGACATGCTCCTGGTTGGGAAGTCATGGGCTGTAGAGTGCAATGCCACTGACTCCAGTGGGATCAAGTTCTCCATGGTGAAAGGATGAGCATGGAGTGGCTGGTGGGAACACATCCCTGGTTTGGAGGCTTTGCTCTAACTGCTCACCATCCATTGAGGAGGGAAAAAAAAATAAGAGAGTCATGACCAGCACAGGACACTGATGTCCCTGTGGTCCTTACCTTCACCAAATTCTGGTCCATATCTGTCCCTTGACTGAATAGTGGGGTTTTCATTGCTATTAAGTTCTATTTTTTTAAACAGTTTCTTTCCTACAGTTCTAAAGTGAAAAACACTAAGCTCTCCTCATCTTATCTTCAGATTCTAATAAAATTGGCACCTTAATTACATCAACCTGATCAATGTACTAATAGAGCAGCTATGGTGCTTTTGCCTGTACTAGAGCTATCGGGCTGGCGGTGTGGTATGAAAATTTAATGCTCCTCTTTCTTCTATCTTAATTATGCCTAATGAGCTACCTCCTTTAATAAACAAGCAAATTCCAATATCCTGTCTATATTTTTCCCAGCCAGATAATATAACATTAGATGAAATTGTCTTTCTCAATAATTGAACGAGTGTAAGAATAATAAGTAATACGATCTGCAAGGGTGCCTGTGTGATACAAGCTGGTTCCCTCCATGGGTACTCATGGAGAGGTTCAGTTTATTCATTTATTTATTAACAAATGTTTCTCCCTTAGGCAAAGCTGGTCCCAATTAAGAGCCATATTTTCAAATGATAAAAGTAAGTATTCTAATAAAGACACTAATTGGCAAGTATGTTCTTTAAAGATAGTCATAAATTAGAATATCTTATGGCAAGTGATGCCACTTCTATTAGCATCTCTACAACGCAAGACATGATTTCCTTATTAACCAGGTTTGCATTTTACAACATTGAGAATGCCAAATGCAAATACCCTCTAGGACATCAGTAAAGCAGCCATACTTATGAACCTACCAATGGGTAGTTAGAGGCAGTACCTAATTATTACTCTTTCTGGATCCACAATTAAAAGCCAACAGACAAGCAAAGCAAACACTCATCACCCAAAAAGTTACTGAGGGATCAAGCACAAGCCAAAAAATGCCAGAGAGGAGGCTGACAGAAAGGCTTTATACAAAATTAATTTTAAAGATGAGTAAAATAGGGGAAAGTAAGGATGAGATAAAAGTGAGAAACTGTGGGGAAAAGATTTTAGAGTGAGAGAGATGTAACAGAAGAGAAAAAATAAGCCCCAGTCACACTCCTTCAGGAAGATGGATCCAGTGGGCTTTTTATAATGCAGATCTTGAAAAGCTCTTTATAATTTTACAGAACGAGAAACCCACAAAACTGAAAACCATGAAAACCTGATCACTGGAGTTATTTCAATGACTGAGCAGCACCTTAGGGCTCAGTCTGCAGGGCACGCTGTCCTCCCTCCGGGTCCGAGGCACCCACACGGCTGATGACAAAGACAGATTTCCCAGAGCCCCCCAACACCTCCACACTGACATTGATCCCAGAATAAATGTTTTGGATTTGAGCTGTGCAAGCTATTGCGGGTATTTTCAGAAGAGTACTCAAATTAGTTCTGAACAGCTGGATTCATAATAACTAAATCGTGATAATAATTTCCAAGCAGACAGGCACTGAGGTCAGTGATGAGCAAGAGCTAAGCTCAAGTTCTACAGGACTGAGGCAGCTGCACAAGTTGTGCTCTAATACACAGAAAAAGTGTGATTTTTTCCTTCATTCGTGTGTAAGCTGTTCCTTCTGCACCAGCTCTATTACAACCCCATTTTAGTTAAGCATTCAACAGTCTAATAACAATCTACATCCATCCCTCTTTATTCTTCATAGCTGCCTAACCAAGAAGGAAATCCCAGGAGATGGGCTTTGCACTGTATCATTTTGCAAAGAAAAATGTGTATTGCAGTATCTCGTTATTCAGTCTGGCAACTTCCCGTTCCCATTGTTCACTTAAGATACAAGAGATACACAAAGATATAAATAATATTGAATTTAACTAACAAAGATGGGGGAAATTCAGCAAATGATGGCAGCCAGAGGCTGGGATAACAGGTGTACGAGTTAACAGCTGCCCTCCCTAGAGCAAAATGTACTTAAAACAACAAAGCTTGATGCAGATTATTACTCCATGGTCTGCTCTTGCTTATCTCTCTCTCTTGTAGAAAACCACAGTCGGCCACCTTGGCAGGAACCTCTAATTGCCAGATACAGCTCTTTGCTGGGATCCCCTCTCCAGTCTGCCCAGCAGCACACATTTCTCCTCCATCCTTCCTGTGCTCGTTCTCCAAGGGAACAGTTCCCTTTATTACAACTCCTTTCTTGGTTCACTTGCTCTGCCGTTTGCTTTTATGGACAGCCAAATATATTATTTTCATAACTAAATGATAGAAATTCTTTCCTATTTTCTCCCCTGGTCCCTTAACACAGAACTGTTGTTTTACCTGGGAAGAATAAGGAGCTTGGGCATGGGGGGGTAATAACACTGACCTTGGGAGGGGGAGCAGAACCTGCTGACCCTCCTAGCACCAGGAAAAAGAAGGAAAGAGCATCTTCCACTGCCAGATAGCTGCAGCACTTCTGTCACAGGGAGGGAAAACTTTTCCTTTATATGTAAAGCATAAATATAACCTCCAAGTGTCCTACACATCATACCAGGGTGCAAGCAGGTTGTGCCTTAGCAGGGTGAGGAAAGCAGGATCACAGCTTGATCCAGGGGGAGAGAGGAGATCGTGTGCACCTCTGCTCTATTACCCCTAGAGCTGTTGCCTCAGGGTCTTTCTTGCCTGGCTGTTACTGATTTAAGAAAATCTTCAAGTAAAGCAGCATGAAATACAAAAAGATGGGAAAACCTTGATGTACTTCTTTAGTAGGGTACAACAGGCTTAATAAATACTTCAGGCTTTACTGGTTGTCCACAAGCCTACTCCAGACAAGCTTTTATGGAGGTAAGTAAAAGAAGAGCTGTTTCAAGGCCTGATTTTTTGCTGGTGGTCTTGGAAGAGGAAATAGATTTGCTTCTGTGTAATACAAAAATACGTGGCTTGTCCAGTCAAGTGTGCTAGCAAGTGTGCTTGCACCCAGTACTTAATGGGAATACCCTGACTGATGCAATCTGGCATCTCAAGTGAAAGGGCTATCTGTGAGATGTGTGAAAATGTTCGAGGCAGAACGTTCAGAAGTGCTCTATCAACAGGCACTTTAATGCATCAAATCGGTGAAATCTCTCTTTGGAATTCAGAATCTTATAATGCAGTAAATAATTAGTATTTATATACCAGAGGTCTTTGTAAATAAAAACACAAGTCCGTGTTAATCTACTCAGCTGTCACATTTTCTACCCTCTCATCTCATTTCCATGTTGTCTAAGTAGATCTCTACATTAAAAAAACCTATTACTTAGCTTTAGTTAGTACTTCCCATTCATAAATCTCAAAGCTCTTCACAAGGCACAGTGAGCATCAAATCTCTTTGAATGTGTGGTCATATGTATTTAAAAAATAACCCCAGAAAGTAAAGTTGCTGTATTTCCCATGTGTTTCCCCCCAGCTCAGTGCTGCCCTGGGACTCAGCAGCCCACCCATCAGCCAGCCCAGGGCTTCCTTGGCTCTCTGTCCTCATAAGGTCCTGACCTTTGCCAGCAATGTGTGGTGGTGTGCCACAGACCTGGAGGTTCCTTCAAGCTGTTGCTGCTCTGTGGTGACCATCAGTTACACAGCTTTGGCTGCTGGGAAATGACATGGGAGCTCTTAGGGAGAAAATGAACCAGGGTAGTGAATTGCAGATGGCAAATAAAAAGTGACTTTTTTATATATATATATATATATTTCATTTTCTGGGGGAAAAAAGAAAATCCCTTTCATCTTCTCCCCGAGTCAATACGGTACCAGCTTCTAACCTTTGCATACAGAAAAGTGAGAGAGAGAGAGATAGGCAGGGAGAATTTTGTAAGCTACTGGAGGCTGTAGGACGAGGAAGAAATCTGAGGTTTTCATGCAGCCCTTTACTCACCGCCATTTACACTTCCCAAGAGAAACTGTAATCAGGAAGGAAATATGGAGAAGTACCAGATGAATATTAGAAGGTCATGTAATTAAAGGGAATTGGGTAACTGTAGTTGTTTTGGCTGTTCTCAATTTCTAGGTGACTTCTGTGAACAAAATCAGGGCTTAATAGGAAGTGGGGACGTTGCAGGGTAGCATCTGCTATATAATATTTTCAGTAGTTTGTAACTGGGAAACAAGAAAAAGAGCCAAAATGAATGCACTGGATAATACTGGTACTATGGGTGCCAGATACATGTATTTTGTAAAAGAAGGATCTGCAGGACTACATCAGGTAAATCAGATTAATAAAAACTGCTCATAGAATAGCAATGATGTATACTTGGAATTAAATTTTGTCCCTCCACCTTACACCTGCATATCTGGGGAGTTGTCATAATCAAAATAACAGCATTACCCTTGCTTACAGGAAAAAACAGTGACAAATTAGCATCCCAGAGCATTTGGGTTTGTTATTGGTAGAGCTCTAGAAATATTTTCTCTTTGTTTCACTACTACCCATTCTATTTTGATATCCAGATACTGCTCGAGAGAGGTTGATAATCTTCCACTGCTGATAATCTCTCCACTCTCGGAGATTTACTATGACACTGCTCTGGCCTTTTATTTTGAATAATTTACCAATTTAAGGAGGAAAAAAACAAAACCCCAAAAAACCCAAACCCCACCAAACAAAAAAAACCTCCAAAACAAAACCAAAAAACAAAACAAAACAAAAACCCAACAAAACCCCCAAAACCAAAACAAAATAAAAAGAGAAGATGCTAAACTAACTAAACAGCAAATACATAACCTTGAAGTATGGATGTAGATAGTAGCATCATGGACTTTTCACTTTTTGACCTAATCATGACAGACAAAATTTAATCACTACATTTCCATGGCAAAATCTCAAAACTGTGGTTACCTGGACTTCTTACAGTTCCCTGTTTTTTTACTGCCGAAACATCAGAACCATTTTTTATAACTATATAAATATATAAAACATAAAAAGAAAAAAGTGTTAAGTGAATCTCATGTTTGATGACAGATTTCATGGCTGTTGGATCCCAAAATCTAGAGCTGAATTACAAGCCAGCCCAGTGCTCTTCACCGAGTTGTGGAGCAGTTAGTTTTATCTTACTGCTGTCAATGAGGTTTTGCAGAATTGTGTTATACTTTGGTACAGATGAATGACCTATAGTGTCACAGGATTTGTGATGCTCTGGCTTTAATTAACCTCTGTTACGAATGAAATCAAACAAGAAAGAACACAGTCCTTTTTGTAAAGGACTATTTTTACAGTCATTAAATGCAGATTAATGCTCTTCATAATAGATAATTTTGTGGGTGACGTGGGCACTATGTCTACAGCTGTTCTTTAGAGAAGGAGTAAGTTTCTCTTCATTAAAGACTAATAAGTGACATTACATTTAAGTGCTTGCATTAGATATGCTTCTTTGAATTTAATGATGGGGCAATGAGGCCTTTAATTAAATAGTCAAAAATTTCTACTGGGAGAAGCAAAAACAAATTTATCTACAGGTTTTCTTCCCAATATAAAAACAAACCAGAACCCATCTGGTAGATAATCAATGCTTTTATACCTAAAAGTAAGCCTCACACAGTTTTGTCTTTTAAAATCTGTTTCTCATTTCTGAAATCCATATAATGGGAAGAAGAATCTCATCTCATTGGTGGATGTAGAGCTCTATTCATTAATGTCTGTCCCATGCCACTACTGAAGTTTCTGCAGGAAGAGGTGGCAGAAGCACACATCTATTTAGGTATTTTTTATACACACACAAAGTTCTCTACCATAGACCAGTGATTTATAATAAACAGAATTCTGGCATGTTTTCTGGCATTCTATAAATATTTATTCATTTGAATTGTATTTATCCAATCATGTAGAGCCCCACTAGATACTACAAACTTAAAATATTATTAGACTTGCAAAAAAGGCTAAAAATTGGCCAAGTTCACACATGCTGGCAACCACTGTCACCTGTGATGGACTTGTTATTTGAAATAAAAATTCAAGTTAGGTGAATTTTGTTATTTTTTCCTTGGTAAAATTTTCAGGTTTAATATCAAATTAACAAAACTTTCTATACTCATCAATAAAAGAAAAAAAAAAAAAGAAGAAAAAATAGTACCAACTGGAAAATCTACTTGTTAGGCAACGTTAAATTTCAAAATCATTGCTCATGTAAAAGCTGCTGCTCCTTAGAAACAGCATTGCAAGAAATTGTATTGAGGAGTAATCCAGGAGCTTCCCAGAAATGTCAAACATTTGTCAGGTGATGAAGCCTGCAGAGAAAGTTTGTCTCCTGGACACAAATGGTGATATGAATCACCCTGTTCATTCGCTCTACTGTATTTATTCTGTTAACCAAAATCCTACTGTTTGCTTATTTTTATCACATTAAAATTTATTTGATGGAAATGCAGCAGATGTGACTTAATTTTCTATCACAGCTCCGTTTTGCAGCATGATGAGTCAGTTGCAATACAAATTCCATTATTAATTACTGTATTGATTAGCAGAATAACACTAGAGAGTAGCAGCCAACACATTTGTTAGGTGGCATTCCCTGGGCTGTATCCTCTCATCCATGGAGATGAGACTTTCCATAAATATGTGCAGTTCTGAAAGCTCAAACTGGAATGTGTGGATATTTCTCATCAACAGGAGAAGTGATAGGACATCCCTTAAACTGGCATCCCCTGCCTTCATTCCTCCACATGGTTAGAGGCATAGTATATTTTTCACACGTTCATACTAATTGAAAGCTTGGTTTTTGCTAACTATTGAGCAAAAACATTGACTGAAATAGCCTGGCTTCTGAGGATCCAGTATTTCTCTGCACTTGTCCCCAAATACTGCTTAGCCTGCCTCTGAGCTTGAAACTCTTGAAAAATACCAAAGTTCTTATTTTACCAGCCTGAGTATTGTTTAGTGAGAAAATGAAGAAATAAAGCAACACCATCAGCCAGAACCAAAGTATATTATCACGTAGAAAAGCACTCACAGCTCCATCTGCTCTACCAGTGAACATTAAATATTTTTTCAAAAATTCTAGGCTATTAGAAAAAAAAATAATGAACTTAGATCATGGCTAAGGCATCATTTCATTTTTAACATCGTATTTTAAATGGGTTCCTATTACAATAACACTGAGAAAGCTAAAAATAGTAAAAGAATAGTAAAGACATGTCAAAAATCAGATCTAATCCGGGAAAGAATTACATACGCACAAATACATTTTGCACACAAGCAGTTGGAAGCTTATAGATTCCACCCTGAAGATTAATATAACCATATTGAATTTTAAGTTCTTAGATGGTGACAATTTTAATGTATCACCTTGTGGCGATAATCTCCAGCATGCATATATTTATTAGGCACATGGCTGAGGCCCTTCCTGAGTTAGATTCCAAGTCATTTACCTGTACCCCAAAGCTCCAGGACACAATTGCTCTGTCTGAAGACTAATTTTCTGTAATAACCAGGACTTCAAGAGTACTCTGACAACTGCCAGCCAAAACTACGACACAAATGCACTGTTATCAACCAACCCTCTCCCAATATACCGTGTAGATGTACAGCTATTGTATAGTGGTGTAGCATCGTGTATTGTGCAGCTCCCAGTCCCGGAGGCATTCAGCCACGCAACTTGACAGTTCTGAACAGAGAATTAGTCACACTTAGAACAAAAGTGAAAGGATCGCCTATTAGAAGTAAATAGAATGAAAATACTCAGAGAATGGGGATGCTTGGTGTTGGTCCTAAGGACATGAATAAGTGGGCGGACTGTAATGAAAGAAGGGATCACAAAACGAAGGGCTTATTGATTGCAACACAGAGCATCATAAGATCTGTACTTCCCTGCTTCAAAGCCACATTATATATAGGTACAATTTCTCTATACCTGGGAACCTAGTGGCTGCAGATGCATTTTGGGATTTCTCTGATTTTTAAAGGCTGTGCTTTGAATGCTAAAAAAAAAAAATTAAAAAAAAAAAAATCAGAAACATAAAGCAAGTAGAATGAGTACATTACATAGAAAGCTTGAGAAAGAACTCCAAGACGTCTTAACGTGGACTACGCTGCACAAAGTATTGGAAAACCAGAAATCTTATTTCTAGACAGAAACACAACTTACATTCCCCATATAATAAGATAATACATATATTTCCATGCTGAACATAGCTCCCCATGAGAGCTGAGCATGTCCTATACTAAATACATTTTTGCAGCACCGCAGGTGCCGACAAGACAGAAAACTGCTTTTGTTATTTTAGGAATTTGTCTAATTTACAGCACTCAGCTTCTTCTAGGTTGGGCTGCTGCTTAATTGCTAGAGTGAACATTTCTTTCTATAACACTTCAGGGTGCTGAAAGCTACTATTGGACCTGCAGGAAGCGTTGAAAATAACCTGAATTGAGAACAACTGAAGAAATTGTCGAGAGCTGAAAAACATAGTCAGGGTTTGGGGGAATGCAGAACTCTTCTGTATGAATAAGAAAATCAGGACAGTTCATGTAAGACCTCGTTGTATCTCTTGGCTTTACAAAACCACTGATACTCTCCCATGGAGTTTCCTCGCTGAAGAAGAATTTAGTGTTTATCTGATCCAAAGCCAATGGCCTTTGCTCCAGATGCTCTCTTTAAGCATTTCAGGTCATTCTGCTGCTTATTGCTCTTGCCAACTCATTTTCTGATTAGAAGATACTGTTGCATTTACACTCAGTTGTTATCTTTTACTAGCAAATGTCCAACGGGACATTCCCTGTTAAGGTAATGCTGTGCTCACGGTTCATCTTGGCTATAGAAACATCCTGGACCTCTGTTTAAATCAACGCTAACAGAAAATCCATTGCACTTTTCACTATGTTTGATCTGGTTCTTAGCTTTAGAGATGTTAGCAGCATTAGTGAGAATAAATAAGACCAGCGAGTGCACACAAAGAAAACAGCCTGAGCCACATAATCCATAAAATGCATTGTGTATGAAAAGAGATTAAAGACAAGGTGTAGCAAAACATTCAAGATCCAATAGCAATAGAAGACCTGACCTGCCCATAACTCTGCCCACCTTCCTGATCAGGATTTCTGTATCGGCATCTCATTATCTACTTCTTCATTCACCTCTCCAACTTTCTATCGTGAAAGGGTCAATCGAGAAACCGTCCTTAAATGCAAAGTATGGATCTCATTAACTTTGCTGGTGCGGACACACATCTATCGCTTGTGCACTTCACTCTCTTTGGTTGTTTAGCTTCTGTATCTCTTTCCTTCAGGTCTTGTTTTGCTGGCTTATTTAAAACATAAAATGTAAAGAGCAGCTACTCTGTCATCCTGTGTTTTTGTCTGGTATCTAAATCAATGGTGCCTTGCTGGGTTACTGCATCTCTCGCTGCAATACAAATAATAATAATACTGATCATATCTTCTCAGCTCTGCCTTGTAGAGAAGAGGACACTTAGAAGCCAGTTGCATAATAGCAATAAACATGAGGTATCATATAATAGATCTTCAAAGATACATCAATAATGTATTTCAAATCACTGCTGCTTGTGTAGTGTTCCTGCAAGGGAAACTGCTGGGGAAGAGGAATGCTCTGAAAATATCTATCATCTTTTACCGTCTGTGTAAATGTTTTGAAGATAGGCTGTAAAACTGCATTAAGTTTACAATAAATTTTGAGGCTCCTAACCTATTACAAAGTGCCAAATGCCAGTGTTCATCCACTGCGGCACCCAGCCTGCCGTTTTGTAAAGCTTTTATCCTTGTTTCCCCTAACAGCAGCACTGCATTTCACTTTATTTTGCCATTGCCAGTTGCTGCCAAGTGCCAGGTTGGTTTGGGAGGAGAAGTAGGCAAGGCAGAAGAATAAAACCGCAGGAGAAGCTTCAGTGACAGAGTGAGTGAAGTAATAAATATTTTGGGTTCTGACTTTTATTACAGAAAATGAGTAGAAAAACATTTTAAAATGTTTTTTGTGCAGTCTGTGTGGAGATCTCTTCACAGAGACTGGGAGATGCTATGTATGACAGAGCAGATAATTTGGATTTGCCCAAGTTATTTTGAAACTGGGGAGATGCAGATCTCTACCTCATCGAGAAGTTAAGTCCTCTCCTACTGCTGCGATCTTAGCAATCTTAGTCAAATTTTGCAAGGCTTTACCATGCTGTGCTGTTGGAAGCCAAGAAATATCAAGAAGATCATCTAGATTATGCTAGAACAGGCTTTTCCCCTCTGGAGGACAAGGCTCATAGGATAAACTACAGACTGGCTTTATGCTCACCAACCCCTGTAGTCCCCAACTGTGCTTTAAGGAAGAGAGCGCTGCACACTCAATATTCTAGCTCCTTTAGTGCTCTTTATTCTCCATCATCCACTTCAAAGCATTTTTTCTATCACAGGAAGGATGAACACAAGATGTAGAACTTATTATTTCTGATAATAAACTTATAGTCCCTTTAAAGCTGTATATTGAGGAAGCACATGGAGCAGAGCACTGGGAGCTCATTGGCAGGAGCTGGGACTGTGCTCTGGAAAGCCAGCTGGGGTAGATCCACCTTTATTGTGAGTAATTGTGTCTTTTACTCTTTATTTTCATGCCTTTTTTTTTTTTTTTTTAGCAGACACTGTACTCTGTGCCTTTGCAAACATGGGTAGGCATACAGAGATAGCTAATTAAAAGTAAACAGCTCTATATTTAAGGAAGTTTAATCTAATGGACATTTATGTCAGTTCTCATAATATTGTCACTTGAAGGTTGTGCCATTTTACAACAGAGCGGATAAGTACGAAAACCTACTTACAGTGGGGATAGGGCTATAAAAACACAACTACCGGCTTTATGGAGAATTGTACTTAAAGTAAGTCCAGGGAAGTACAATTCAAGCGGTTGTGCATACACCAGAAGTATGATTCACAGTCGGATAATTGGACATTCTGTATATTTTGGCATTCGGCGACTGCCCGTTTTTCTTGGTGGCTGAAGTCTGTACAGAGCAGATAACCCAGGGTTAGAAGGTGAACTTAGAAAATGCTAATTGGGCATTTGCCCATGAAAGCATTTTGCTGCCCTCTAAACTTTCATTGCAATCTCTGCTCATTTAGAAGGTCCAAGATCTCATTATCTCAGCCGTGCAAGGAGGAACAAGTTGATGCAAAGCACCGGGCTGTGTTGGGCTGCAAATGGGTCAGTTCATCTGGGAGCACAAGTGGGTGATAAATCACTCAAAGCACCTAAAAACTATTTCTGGTGCTGTTCTCAGCTAGGAGAGAGGAATAAATCCAGCACCTCATGCCCCATCCACCTCAGTGCTAACCAAGTGGCAGACATTTTCCATGAGCTTTCTCTCATATGGTACAGATAGATGAGAACCTTTAGCAGTGAAGGATCATGGAAGATCTTATCTTTTCTGCAAGTCATTTGAACAGAACATTTTGGAAGTGAGCTTGTCCAGGAGCTCAGAACCTGGAGTTTTGCTACTTTATTTATATAAAACCCAATTGGTTTAGAAACTAACATCTGAAGGGGAGAATAGAAGTCCTCATAAAGATAATTCTCTAAGGCATCAACACCAAATAAACCTCCTCATTTGAGAGGAGGTGTTGGGAAACAAGTTTAAAAATAATTAAACCCATAAAGACTTCACTTTCATGAGAGAGCATGACTGTGTTTTCATGTCATGTTCACATTATTCATTAACACCCCCCCGAAACAGGAAGATCTTTTGGTGGAAATAGAATCATCGAATGGTTTTGGTTTGGAAGGGACCTTAAAAATGAAAGCTATTAAAAATTTCAAGTTAATCAAAAGGCTAATTTTGTGATAAAACATTTTTATTTAAGTTTCAGTTTAAAAAATGAAAATAAAGAATTAATTAAATGAAACAATGGAGTTATTGATCAGTTATTGACATTCAGATAATTTAGCCTTTATAGACAAATTAGATATTAAATTGTATTTTGGGCTAAAAAATTAATAGACTGCTCTGTCAAGGGACTATGTGGAAAACTTGCTGCTGCTTCATCTTCTCCAGCTACTTCTGAAGCTAACCAGAGGGGATTTCTTCCTTGACAAGAGACAAACTTGTTTTATTCTTTCAAACCATAGCTTAGTTTAGTCCCATATTTTAACCTAAATTTACCCTAAAACCTAACAACTAAATTGAGAGCATGACAAGCCTGCCTTGATTTTTAGGAGGGACCTTTTTCAGCAGTCGTTGCAGCCGAGTCGAGGTGTGAAGCAGGATTTGGGTTAAGGGCTGTATGGAAATAGGAGGCAGGAACTGACAAATGGACGGAGAAACTGAAGGTGTCAGTATCATTAGGTTAGAAAGCAGAGTAACAAAAGGTAATTAAGGGAGGAAAAGTGAAAAATGACCATGTAATCATCCTACAACCACCTAGACACTCCACGCCTCAGAATAAACCCTGTGTATCAATGGCAACCACGGCTAGTGTTAGGTTTGGAGATCTAGAGGGGATCTGAAGGGATGTACCAAGCTCTGCCTAAACCACTTCACTCTCAGTTCTTCTTACAATAAATCAGTCTGGTCTGGGGGGTTAGAAACCCCCTTTTTAGAGCATCACATGTTTTCCACTTTCCCTAAAGGAGAAAGTATGAAGGGCCCAGGACTGGTCAGAGAACACCCTCAATTTAGCAGACTGGATACAACATACCTGACCTCAAGCCCATAACTGTGCAAGGATTCCCAGAAGATTTACTGGCTTTTAGACTATCTTCATCATGAGGTGCTGGATCCTGCATGTTGTGAATCTTGCTTTTGCGATACAAAAACTTTTTTGTTTGGTTCAGTGAGCAGTTTTGCAATCAGAGCTCTATCCAAAGCCTGCTGAAATTAATAAGGAGATTTCTGTTGACCTTAACAGGCTTTGGATTATGCTTTATGTGAAAACAAGTTCACTGACTTAGCCAAGGAATATTTATAAAGTAAAAGCTGAAGGAAACTTTGAAAAGAAAAATCTTCCATTTCATGTAGTATCAGTTTTAGTGCCAAAAATATAATAATAATAAAAAAAAAAAATCTTGCAATGCTTTTCTCTTTATCATCATCTTCTTTACAGGCTTCGTGAACCTCATCTAAAAGGTGCTCTAGGTAAAAAAGTATTATCATTTTGATGAATACCAGCCCTTTGACATGAGGAAGAAATCTTTTATTCTCTGACAATGTCCCTGCCGAGCTAAGTAGAAGATGTAGGCAGAAAGCTTTGGGGAAACCCTGATGCTGATGAATCAGGCCTCCCTGCTGAGAAGCAGCCTGATGACACCTACTATCTAAACAGTTTAGTACCTTTTCAGCAGGTATAAGAATCAGGTTTGCCTTTTTGTAAGATTTTTAAAGGCTAAAGGCTGAACCTGGCTCTCCACAGAAGGAATGAAATCTGTTTCCCATCTGTGACTCTTTCTTCCTGCATTTTCACTCTCAAACCTTTGAGCACACATCCTTTTGTGGCCCCGTCTAAGGGATATTGCAGCAAACTGGCATCATGCATGGCATGTGGGTGGGGCAGCAAAGATGTAGACGTTGCATTCTCAGGAGCTGGAGTCTTACAAAGCTCATCAAGACTACATGGACCCCCAAAAGCAAGTCAGAAAACTCACTTTTGATAAAGCACTTATAGTGCTTTATATTTCCAATCGACTGAAAATAGTGTAGGGATGATCCCTTCCTTAACTTGGGATTACCTTTTTGTGTTATATGGACATTGATGATGTCCAGAACAGTAGATGAGAAATGACAGTAATGGAAGTTATTAGTCAGCATGTTAAAACAACATCTCCAAATGCCATGTAGTTTAATTTTTCACTTTGATTTTTGGTTAGTTACATTTCTTCTGTGCAGCAGCTGTTTATGTTAGATTATTTGTATGAATGTAGAGCCTGAAAGCCTTTACATCAAACTGAGGGTCCACTATGCCAGGCACTGAATAAACTTACTTTCCTATCAGGGAATTAGTTTCCATCCTACATGTGCATTGTCTTTACATCTTGTAACCAGATAACATCAATAACAATATACTAGCTATTTTTCCCTGTGATAAGGGAGAGGCTGTCCCAGCCCTAGAGGTTTACACCGTAAATAGGTGTCAAACTGTGATATGGGAAGCAGAGACACATGAAATTGAAGTGAACTTTCCAACATATCAAACACATCCCTGCAACGCAGGACAGGTTTCCTATCAAAAATAGGTGGAAAAATTACTTTTCTATGCATTGGTAATTGGAAATAACTAAACCTCTGGTCAACCAGAAAGAACTATTTTAAAAAGCAAAAAAAACCCAGACCTGTCCCTTTGCCTGGCTTCACGTCCAATACCCTTTTCTCTGCCCTGAGTGCCTGGGGTCCTGATTGCCTCTTGGCAGAGCTTGGTGTCATTTCAAGAAATGTATTTCCCTCAGCCTGTCAAGCACGGTGCATATTAGAGTCTGTTATTAAATATTTTGGCTGCTCTATCTGTGTTTCTTGTTTTATCCCCAGTTCGGTAACATGTCTCGTATACTATATTATTACTGACTTTAAAGCACACAACAAGATCAAGCCTTGAAAGAACAGTTTCTTTTTGGAAAGTGGAAAATTGGCAAGAGAAATCACTTCTGCTTTCAGAGGCAATGGCAGAAGCAGATGCTGAGTGCATATTGTGCAAGGATAGCGGAGCAGAAGCAATTGGAAGAGAAACTTAATATAGAGATCACACATAATCTGCAGAATTTAAGCAGCAAGATGTATACACTGCCCAGCTACTGCTCAAAGCACAAACTGAAGCAGACAAGGTGAAGGAAGAAAGAGAGGAAGCTGAATACTTCAATCGCGTTGTGTGAAGAAAGCTTGCTATATAGGTGCCAAAACTGGGGATATTTAGAAACTAGAAAATTGATTACGAAGAGATAAGAGTGTGCTAGCTTAAAAAAAAAAAGCAGCTTGGATACAAATGAAACAAAGGAATCCCTGGTATGAAATTGTCATAGAGCAGAGGAGAATTTGCACAAGGTAATGAATCAAACCTTCGAAGTCAAGGACAAAAACAAGGAAACAAGAGCCCAATTACATCAAGAAAAGCTCATTAGAAGAGCTTGACTATACACATCAGAATTTTTAAATCTGAGGGGTTTGGCTTAGTGAGAACTTGGGTGGCTGAACATCAAAGAATTACTAGATCTTCTGAAAGGTTTGGGTACAGTCACTATATCTATGTTATTACTACTATGAAGCACAGAAAGTCCCATCCATGATGAAAGAGAAATATCTGACCCAGTATTTGTTGTATCACTAGGATGGCTGAGAAGGAAAGGTACATTCTGATTCATCTTAGTTGGTAGAGTTCCCACAAAGGAGCAAGGCTAACCTCAGCTCCTGGAGGAGACAGCAGCTCATACCAGCAATTACACCACCTCTGCTGTTTCAGCTATGTGTTTCCTACAAGGGGGTGTCTGTGATGGTATTAACTGGATTTCTATTACCTAGAGTGATAGACTGGTTTGGTTTGGAATGGAACTTTAAAGGTCATCGAGCCCAACCTCCTCGAAGTGAGCAGGGACATCTGCAACTAGAGCAGGTTGCTTAGAGCCCCATCCAACCCAACCAGGAATGGTTCCAGGGATGATTCCTCTACCATCTCTCTGGGCAACCAGAGAATGATGTGCACACCCTCAACTCTAGCAAAAAAAACCTGCAAATATCTGTTCTGAATATGCCCATTTATTTTTTGCAGCTTCTCAGTGGGAAGCACAGAAGACCAACCGTGGGATGGTCCCTTTAACTAAACCTCTTGTCCTAAATGTCTGCTTAGTATCCGTGTCCAGTGGGAATCCTCAAAGCTGCCAAATGTGGTATAGATTGGAGAGACTTGAGTCAAATTCAGGCAAAACTGTATGCTGAAATTGGGTTATTATACATGGGAATATAGAAAGTTTTGGGTTGGAAGAGACCTTTAAAGATCATCCAGTCCAACCCCAAACATAAGCACAGCTAGGTAGGACCAGTGTGTTCATTAAGTCTCAGAGTCTAGACCTAAGGCTGGTCATATGCCAGTGCATTAAACCAAGAAAAAAAAAGTAGGGGCAAAATGTTTGCCAGCAAACCATCAATATTTGCCCACGTTGCCCACACAGTGCTTTCTTTTAAATAAAGCTTTTAAGAGCTTCTTTCTACACACTCCAAATTCTTCACTTCTAGTTAGAGGTATCAGTGGTTAAATATTCCAAGAGTAACAAATACAAAATAGCTCACTATGATTAAGTTATGGGTGTAGCAAAGCCTAATAACCTTGCAAATGTAGGAGTGAGAAAAAGTTAACCAAATATTGTAAAATATTTTCCTCATAGTTTATAATAATCCTTCTAGAAGCTTGAAATCTGTTTGCTTACCAAATATTCATTAGCTAATATTTGTAGAGTGCTTTGAAAATGTAAAGCACTAAATATGTGCTAATTATAATTACTTATTATTATCATCAAACTCTTTCTTCTCTTTGTTCTGTGGGGCTGTGTCTGTGAGAAGGCACAGAGGCTGCTGCCCTGGAAGCATCTTTGCCTCTTACGGGACTGAATTAAAAGCTTTTGTTTCCTGAGGAAAAAAAAGAAAAGAAGAATAACCAGGACAGGCTTGTAGAAGGATGGGAGAGGTAGCAGAGACATGGAGCATATCAGTTTTGCTGGGGCTTTTTGTTATATTTGTGTTTACAAGCCTTATCTGATGCTGTGTATATATCATGCTCCAACTGGAAGACAGGAGTTAAGATTAATGCCTTGTTTTCCAAGGGACAAATGATGGCCCTTTGAAAGGCTGTTAAGATGCCTGTTTCCAACACGGTCCCACCAGGGAGGATGCTGTGAAGATGCTCTATGATGAGCAAGAGCTGAGACCCTGCCATGGACCCCACCAGCACTGCATGGGGATCGCCGAGTCCACCAGTGATGATACCCAAGAGCGCACTGTCCTGCTCACCACTAACACCTTCCCTACACAAACAGCAGATTGCCTTGCAGCTGTCTTGTTGATATAGTATAGAGAGAGGGGGGAAAAAAACAAACCCAACATAAAATCCCATTCTGGAGTCATTTACAGCTTGCTTGGCAATGACACACGTGGGCCTGTGCACTCGTCATCCTCCTCCTCTCATTGCTATCCCTGCTCCGTGCAGATGTTCCTACAGGCTTATTTCTTCTGCAGTCCCTACCTCCCCAAGTGATTCAGTGTTTTGCTCCCACTATCTAGAACTAAACTTCCCCATCGCCATTGTCTGGCAGCCCTCATTGAGGGCTGCTGCCAGCCCCATGCACTCCACCACTTCTCCCCTTCCTTTCCCTTCCACTTAATGCAACCACTTCTGGCCTTCTGCGTGCTTGTCCTGGCATGAGTTTTAACAAACTACATTCCATGTTTTTCATTTGAACGTGCATATACACACTCACAGAATGAGGCCAGATTGACAGGGCTGGAAAATGAAGCCTTCTCCAGGTTTGCAGCATGAGGAGAGGATGGAGACCTTTTCCCACACACCAGGCAAGCCCCTGAAGGCTTTGGGATGAGATTTACCTTCCCACACTTAGGTGCAGCCAGTGTCACTCCCTTTGCTGCTAGAGCAGCATGTGGTAGATATGGGAGGACAAGGGTGTTTTTTGGGTTTCATTGTCTGCAGAGGAGTTCTTCTAGCTCTCAGCAGAATGTTAAACAGATCGGCTCCATGCACGCATCTATGCAGTGCTTTCTTTCTGGTTTGTCTAGCATGAAGTGACACAAGAGCAATACTTTCTATAAATAACTTCCAAAAAGAGCTACTAATTGTTAATGCAGAGAATTCCAAAAGAGAAAGAAACATGCATTTCACAACAAGACCTTTTAATGAGAGTGCCATTAAGGCAATCAGTCTGCAAACCACAAAGGGAACCACAAGGCAACCTGTCCGTTGCTTTCCAACGGCCAGTTTGGCTGTATGTCCCCAAATGATGGTCCAGCACCACCTAGGCGAACCGGAAGGATAGTGCCAGCTTCTGACCAGCTGGCAGCCTATGAAAGGGGTTTTTTTGGATGGCATGTTTGCCTGGTTCTCTGGGAGCCCAGGAGTCCAGGCAAGTGTAAAAATTTTTTGACCCATGTAAAGAATCATAGAATCATAGAATTGTTTTGGTTGGAAAAGACCTTTAAGACCATCAAGTCTAAGCATTAACCCAGCACTGCCATGTCACCACTAAACCATGTCCTTCAGCACCACATCTCCACAGCTTTGAAAACTCTCCAGGGATGGGGACTCCCCCACTTTCCTGGGCACGCTGGGCCAAGTTTGACAACGCTTCTGAGGAAGAAATTTTTCCTAATATCCAACCTAAAATTCCAATGGCACAAGTTGAGGCCATTTCCTTTTGTCCTACTGCTTGTTCCCTGGAAGAAGAGACCGATCCCCACCTGGCTCCAACCTCCTGTCAGGGAGCTGTCGAGAGCCAGAAGATCTCCCCTGAGCCTCCTTTGCTCCAGGCTGAGCAAGCCCAGATCCAGTGAAAATAAATTTGTACTAAATAAAAATATTTAGAAATATGCTGTCTAATAATCACCTGATTTCCAGCATTTTACAGTGTTAAATATTTGTATTAAGTGTATTTTTCACTAAATATCTTTTCAATGAAAACAGCAATTTAACATGATTAGTTTTAAGTACAATCATACTTTCAAAGTCAAAGGTTAAGTTATGGTCCCATCACCTTTAGGGATTTAACATCCACAGGATGTGCAGAGGTAAAAAAATCTGTTTGTGACAACTCAAGACTGAGGAGAAAAGAAAAGAGAGATAGTGGGAAAAATAAACTGTATACACACAGACTAGCATTATATGGAATTAAATAATATGGGTCCATGGTATCTTGATAGTCAGTCTGGGGGTGTTTTACTGTAGCTTTCCAACTAAGATAAAATTTCCAGATGGGGAAATAGGAAATGGCTTTATGTCCTATACACTTTAAAGATTTAAACACTTTATTTGTAAGACACTTATTATGACTCTATTTTCCTGTAGGCGGCTGAATACTGAATGTTTTGAAAGACAAAAGGTCTCTACTGGTTGCTGATTTTTGTCAGTTTTGGAGCATCCAAATTTTCTTTGCAATTTCTGATGTTCTTGTGAGACCTTGTTGAGTTAAAAAAGCTTTCACCTCTGGCAAAGTGATTTCTGTTATTAATATTTCACAATTGAGGTCTGAGGATTATGAACCTTCTCTCAGTACAGTATTAAACAAATATTTTAAGAAGCACAGTGGTTTTGCCAGACAGAATGGAAGCTGATGAATGACTTAATCTGACCCGAGATGGAGCAAGTTAATAAAATAGAAGTCACATTTGTTTAGAAAGGAAATGATGTAGCAGGGAGTAAATGAATGGAGGAGATCTAGAAAAGGCAGAGGGAAGTCTTTCCTTCTAGGTAAATATGGCATAATGGAAAGGAGAAAACCCTTGAATATTAACCCTAAAACCTGAAAATCTTCCTCGTGGCAACGTATCTACCAAGAAGATAGAGACTTCCTTTTTACAAGGGGTTACATGGAAAAGACAAAGGGTAATGGACACAGGTTACTCCTGGGGAGATTCCAATTGGACTCCAGAAGAAAATTTTTCACCATGAGAACAATTAGACATTGGAATCATCTCCCAAGGGAAGTGGTGGATTCCCCCATTCTGGACAGTTTTAAGACTCAGCTTGACAAGGTGCTGGGCCAGCTCATTTAAACTATATGTATGTGTACATATATGTGTGTGTGTGTGTGTGTGTGTGTGTGTGTGTGTGTGTGTAGAGAGAGAGAGAGAGAGAGAGAGTTTACCTTAAAAAGTTGGACTAGATGATCCTTGAAGTCCCTACCAACCTGGTATTCTATGACTCTATGATACCTTTACAATAACTGAGAAATCCTATTCAGGAGAAATGGGGCATTAAAAGATGTGACATGTCAACTCTGCTATTGTTTCTTTACTTAAGAACTCGGGTGGGTTTTTTGATCATCTTTAGCAGCTGGACGATGCTTTGCCACATGGGCAGGTGAGTCCAGAGAAGCAAAATTGACGTTGTTGTGTACAGTCCGTGTGTGGTTTCTGCCATTCCCAAGACAGCTTTTTGTTGGCAATGGAGATGCCAGCCTTCAATCACAGGTTTCACTGTGTATTTTTTTGACTACTGGATCAACCAGTGGCAATAATTAAAGGAAAAATGTCTTGGGAGAGAAAGTCTTGAAGGGAAATTTAGAACAGGTAAGAGATACAAGAGAAAGGAAAAAGATAACAAAAGATTAGGCAATTTATTCACCTTGCAACACATAATAGAGAAGCAGCAAAGAAACACAGCAGGTTGTTTGACTATATTGCCAGAGAAATAGAATATGAATCCAAAATAAAAAAAAAAGGAAGCTTTATTGCTGGTGCACCTTTACCTAAGGTAACTTTTGAATTGGTCATCACAGAATATCTAGTGGATAATATAGCATCTTTGGATAAAGAGCAGTTTTAGAAGAGAAATAGTATGTCAGAGATCCTGGTTATGAAGGAAAGGCTAAGAAAATTAATTGCATCCTCACTGCCAATAAGAAAAAAAAAGGCGACTTCATAATAACTTAATTAAGTGGTTATAAATAAATTATGAAGACAGTGAATATGATCAGTCCTCACATTCTTATCACATTAGCACCAAAACTCCAGTGGGAAAAATGCCTTCCATAGATGCACCTGAAACAGTGCAAGGAGAATATGAAAAATTCAGAGCAACTGAATTGAAAACATCTATCTTCCTGCATGGATGTCTTTACAATTATTACAGACCTAGTCTCCGTGTTTCCTTCCAAAACTGAAAACGCACTGTAAAAGAGCTTTTTACATCATCCTCATGGCAAGGGCCAAATTCATCTTGTAGCCAAATCAGAATTATCCAATCAAAGGAAAGTAAGAAGCTTCACATATCTTTGAAGTAAGAGCAAGTTGAAATATTACCGATTTTTTTTTGTTTGTTTCCCTAAACACCTGTGGTATTTTGATGGAGTGTCATGGCAAGAAATGGACATGTCAAGAAGTATAAAGCTAGACCATAAATAGCTGAAGTTTAGGAAAAAAAGTAAAATAAAACTCATGTATCACTGTAGAAAAAGAAACCCCTCAGTTTTGCAGAGAGAAGTGATGGTCACAACCATAATAGGAAGCGATGGCTTTGCAATGTTATCACAATCACGTCAGACACCTGAGTCCCAGGACTGACGTTAAGTTGTGTGGCACAGGAGAGAGGCACCAGAAGCCTCATCTGGAGCAAAATCATTTGGCCCTGCTCTGATTTCATCTCTGAGCTCCAGCAACTGTTCCCAGTCTAGCCTTGCAACAAACACTTTTCTACATGGAAACCATGCTCTTGCCTTGTGGAGGCTCTGGATTTGACAGACACGGGCTGAGGAGACCAGGAAGGCCACAGGGATGGCTGTCTCTCATGGTGGGTTGGACAAAACCACTAACTCAGAAGTCACAGGCAAAGGAGGTTCCAAGAAGGAATCAGAAAGGTTATCACGGGGCATCCCCACACATGAAGAATGAGACAGAAGAAATCAAGTATGTCCCTCATCCCTGCTGGCATTGGCTTGGCACAGTGGAGGTTTCTCCATCCTGAGGAGCCGTTATCCCTGTGCAGATGGTGTTTTCTGTCCTTCTCATAACAGAGTTCAAAGAGACAGGAGACAGAGCTGAAATGTATTGTTCAGATTAAAGACTGAATATGAGGTGTGCCTATGGTTTTGGGAATAGTTTCATCTGCACTTTAAATGAAAAGTTAAAGGTACTTGGCTACTGGCTTCAGTTACTGATTGCAGCAAAAAGCAATTATTGTAACTATGCAACCTTCTTCTCTGGCTGCTTTCAGAACTGACCAGTCCAAGTATATTGAGCCTTAGGGTAAGAAATTACAGGCTTCCTTTGGAAGAGATGAAATACCTCACATGCAGTCATTTTTGTGCTTTTAAAAGTGTTAGTTAACAATTACAAGAAGCACATATCTACTATTTTCTCTATTTCTACAGGATTAAAAAGATAGCTTGGGGACTCTACATAAAATTCCACTCTGTTCCTCCTTGGGAAAAAAAAAAAAAAAAAAAAAAAAAAAAAAAAGAAAAAAAAACCCCC